>SCDS01000113.1:16258-114927 GCA_004149465.1 Drosophila nigromelanica | reverse complement strand
GGGATTTTTAATTAATCTTAATAATTATTGTTAATTGTGTGTGTTTGTGTTAAATGCTGGGTTCAGTGTATCTCCCAATCGGACCTTGTTTTGTCTCTATAATTGTAATAATCTACGAATAAATTAAAAATGAATTAAATTTAAAATTAATTAAATTAAAAATTAATTAAGTTTAAAGTGTGTAGTAAAAGTGAGAAAAAGGATTGCTGCGTCAATACAAATGTAGCTAACAACTGTTTGGTCATAGGTACAGGGTATTTTCTAGTACAGCACCTTCAACTTGCACACTCTTATTTCATATTGATTTTTGCTTGCTAAAAAGATAATGTGTTGCCAACTAGTCCAATACAAACATAAATCTGATTTAACAAACTTAAAAAAAAAAAACAAATAAAATTATCCGATAGCGGCCGCAAACTAGTTTTATTATTCAAATCACAAAGTCTCTGCTTAGTCAATATTTATGAAAACATATGTTCGCATTTGTTCAAGTTAATGAATAAGCATTAAATTATAAAAAAAAATAATGTAATGTTAATGTAATGCGAAAACATCATTAATTTCAAAGGCAGTAAATCCTTTTTCTAAATTTAATGTACGCAAGAGGGGAATTAAATCGTATCCATGCCATTATTGGCTTTCGAAAACCTTTTTGCCTATTCTAATCCTTCAATGCAACCAAATGGTATCAAATCCGAAAATTGGATTGAAGAACAACGCCCACTCTCCGTCGCTCCGAGCAGACAGTATACATTTATGGTTATTTGGCCGTTCCACCCCGTTCCACGTCCTTAATGTGCCAGCCAAATGCTCAATTGCGGTATCCCAGGACATGCCGAAGTGAGTAGAATTGGGGATTTCCACTCAACTTCATTGTGTTCTTAGCCAAAGTGGCCAAGTGACGATGCTCGAAGTGTAAACAGAGCAAAATGGAGATTCAATTACTTAAACGGTTAGTCCATTGTTCAATATACACAAATTTGCATATTTTTCTGATTTTTGTTTGTTTCCGAGCTGCTTCAACAGAAACTAAATACATATTTAGTACACATGTTTATTTGACTGGAATAATTATTTTTTGGGGTACTTTAAGTTGATAAACATTTAAAAATAGATTAAAATTGGTGTGCGTATATAATAATAAGTAATTTACTATATTTACTCTATATATGCTACACGCAGAGAAAAACAGGATTTAGTTCCTAATATTCACTCTTAAGTACTTGAAAAATATAAATTATTCTTTATTAAAAATTCGAATGGATTTACTAAGAAAAATTCTTTAACTTAGTTCAAAATAACCACTAGAAAAATTCTCTTACCTAAAATAAGCGTTCAACTTTCTCAATTAAAGTTCAAAATTTCTTGGTTTAAGTACTGTATTGAAATCTTATATTTATATTTATATTATATTAATTTATTATATTAATTTGCTATATTTACTCTATATAAGTATATAAGTATTTGAAAAGTATAAATTAATCTTTATTAAAAATTCGAATGGATTTACTAAGAAAAATTCTTTAACTTAGTTTAAAATAGCCACTAGACAAATTCTCTTACTTAAAAAAAACGTTCAACTTTCTTAATAAAAATACAAAATTTCTTGGTTTAAGTACTGTATTGAAATCTTATATTTATATTTATATTATAATGACACATTCCGATAATAATCCATTCTTGACTGGGTTTCTTCCAGAGTTAAGTACAAAACTGATGTTTTTTTTTCAGTGTAGCGATTTATATTGTCTTAGACTGATTGAAAATAGAGATTTAATGATTCATCCTTCTGTGTTGTACTTGCTTTAGCCCAAATGTCAATAAACACTGTTTGCCCATTTTTTGGGGGGGCAGCGGAATAATAATTTATGATTTTGTGCCGCAGAAGCTTCTCCAGATTGGTGTGAGCCGCCAAAGCCAAAGCCAAAAAAAAACAGCAGAAACAAAAATAAAAATAAAAAAAGTACGTCATACTGCGCAAACTGTGTCTGACCTGCACAGCAGGCGCTGGCGGAGTTTTGTTCTTATCTTATCCTGCTGTCGTGCTTGGAACAGAGAATATGTTCTTATTTGTGAAATTGCTTACTTGCGCCGATCTGACTAACTAGTTTCTACCATAAGCGCAGCTGACGGCCTGTTGTCTTATGTCCGAGTGCCCTGTCATTGTGGTTATGTTGGGATTGTTTAACAACAATATATGCAGACAAAGAAACAAACAAGGGATTACTTGAAAATCGTTGATGGCTTGGTGCCATACCAATATCTTGGCCAACAACAAGCTGGGACCCCCTGGTGACAAACACAGCCACATCCGATGTTCTTTCACCTACATAAGGCTGTTTGCACTCCAACATCAAAGTTTACAACAGCGAAAATGAAATGTACAGAACATGGCTAACATCCACCACAACAATCGATCGGAAAATCTCTGGCCTGGCTTTGGCAATGATGGAGCAACTGACAACATTTATTTCACTTATTCCTCATCAGTATCATCAATTGTGACTATGATAGATAATGCTCTACATTCATTTCTTCTACACTCAGAGAAACAAAATGTATTTTGTACTTGATCAAGTTTCAACCTAGTCAATGTCAGACCAAGTTTGATGTTTTAAATTTGAACACAACGTTTTTATTTTAAAAACCTGTTTCTGAACTCTCAAATCGTTTAAAATAAAACCTACTGTTCCAAATTAACGAAATGTTGTACTTTCATTAAAAGGCTTTTAAGCTTATTCGAGGCACAAAAATTCTTGAAAAAAATATTTGGTTCTTTATTTATAATTTTTTTTTTTATTATACTTATTATACTTAGTTTAAAAATATTGATGAACCAAATTTTGTTGTCAAAATTTGGTTCTTAGCGACGTTTTTTTCTGAGTGTAAAGATGACATTCTAAAAAATATTTAAAAAATACTTTAACTCGAATCCATGATTTTTTCTAAATACTATATTTGTTTATTTTTGAGATCAGCGTATATCTTATATCATATATATTTGATAATATTCGCCGAGTCTTAAATATTAATGACGTATACGGAATCTTAAGGTTAAGTTAAATAACTTAGATAAAATACTAAAATAAGAAAGCATCAAATTTTTTATTTTTATTTATTTGTTATTTATTTATTATTTAGATCAGTTTCTGGCTTAGTTTTAACTCATCTTCTTAACTTTTGCTTTTAATAAGGGCCCCTTTTCAAATTTTTTTATTTTTATTTATTTATTATTTAAATCAGTTTTATGTTTAGTTCTAACTTATCTTCTTAACTTTTATTTTTAACTTTGTCTGTCTTTAGACAATGGTTCTTCCACCAATTTGCAATGAATACAGGGTATTGTCTTAGCAAAATTTTAAGATTTGCCAGCCAATCGATTGATGAGAGTTCCATTTGGTAGCGAAATTAATTTTAATTCTTAAACCCCTTTGCGTTGGCTTGTAGAAATCTCACCCAAACGAATTAAGACACGTGTATGAGCGACTTGATTTGAACAGAGAATATTTCCACCCTTCTGGCACCCCAAATGTCTTACTGGCGGCCATGGCTCCATGTTGCGAGTTAATTCCTTTCGATGTGGTTATGAATTAGGCACAACTCATCATTTGCAGCATCTGCGTCTGGGCAGCGGAGGGTGGGCGAACCGGTCCGCCTTCACAAATATCGGATCAGACACACAAACTTTATGTTAACACCCAACCATTACATAGCCGAAAGGCATCAGGAAGAACAATATGGCACGTGACACGTGCCTCACTGCTGCCAAGCGCCGTTATGTGACAACAAACAAATAAAACGTGCACCTCACACCCGCCCATTCATTCCATACTCGTATGTTGCAACGTAAAAAACATAATGCCACACATATAAGTTTTCCACTAACAATAAGATTTATCATGCTATGAAATGTATTCTTGATCGAACATATAACCATGCTACTAGCCAAAAAAAAGCTTTTAATTTTACAATAACTTAATATGCTTGTGGACATGTTTCACAATTTGCTCACATGGCAGGAACTGAATTCAGTTGAGAGTTGCCTTAAATATGGACTTGTTATTGGAAATAAATAAAAGTTTTTTTTTTGGAGGTAGATACCTTCAATCTATAACTTTAGAACTTTATATCAAAAGCTCTTAAAATAAGCTTTAAAAATTTTAAAGTGAGTAGGAGAATGTTTATTAAAAGTAAAATATTTTTTGGTATTAGATTGACCATTTTGGATTCTACAGCTTTAATATTTAAGAGAGAAGATTTTACTGTTACTGTTGATAATGCTTTAGATTAAAAATACATAAATATATTTACATAACTCTATTATTCCTTTTTACTAAGTACAAGCAATTTTAATGAATTTTTAATTAAAAATAATACATTTTTCATGTTTTTTTCTGTTTTAAGCTGGAGGGTGTCAACTGGGTGATAAATTGTAATTAAACAAATACGAAAAACAATATTTAATTAATTAAGCTACAACCTTATTTATTTATTTATTTTCAATTTTATTTTATTTAAATAAAATATATGTATATGCACATATATATTTTAAGTTAGTGAGTGGGAGAATGTTTATTAAAAGTAAAATATTTTATTTATTTGATTCAACATTTTGGATTCTATGCTTTAATATTTAAGAGAGGGGATTTTACTGTTACTGCTGTTACACAACTGCATTATTCCCTTTTACTAAGTACAAGCAACAACAACAATTAACAATTTTAATGAATTGTTAAATAATAATAATAAATTTTTCACATTTTTTTCTGTTTTAAGCTCGAGGGTGTCAACTGGGAGATCACAAAAATAAATTGTAATTGAACAGATACAAAAAATAATATTTAATTAAATACATATTTATTTATTTATTTTTATTTTATTTATTTTATACATATGTATATCTATTTTCAGTCAGTTTATGAACCCTACAATTCAATGAAATTACAGTAGCTCTCGTCACGCCTGGCACACATTTAAATGTGCACCAGTTTCCCTTTTTGTAACATCATCATTATTTCACACTCCTTGTGTACTGTCGGTCAAAATTCACCACGAATTACCAATTTATTATATACGACTGGCAGTATCCCTTGAAGTTTGGTTGGATTTAGCTTAAGTACTTAAAACACGCTTAGATGGGGTGAGTTTACCCAAGTTTACTAGGGGGTTACTATAGAAGTACCGTTACTCAATTGGGCAAAGGCATGCGCGGTGGGTTTTTATTTAGGTAAACAAGGACCAACGTTCGCTATTTGTGTTTGTTTTTACATCACTGTCAGTGCACTGAGCACTGACTTTGACACGTTTTCTGACTTAATTTTAGTTTATTGCTTTTTATGTGTGCGCGGTGAAAATCATTCATAGCGAGCGGTCCGCCCGTGCGACGGTCCACGTTCGACTGCAGTTTATGGCCGGGCAAACAATTGGCATTCTCAGCCCGAACGCCGGCCGCAGCCGAAGCTGCCACGTGCTGCGGATGATACCCTCAGCGAATTGGCGAGCGCGCTGCTCCTTTGAACTCGCCCACCGACCCGTCCGGTTGACTTTGCCAATTGGCGGGGTCGTAACTGATGCTAAGACGTGAAATTAAGTCAGCCTCCGTTTGCCGTTTGCAACATCGGCCGGTTGGGCAAAGGGCTTTTTGAAGGCCCTCTAGTTTATGCATGTGACAGATATAAAGTTTTTGTTTACTGTTCTCACGCTTGTGACTACCAAATGACGGATTGAATTAGGTAAATATTTGTTTATGGAACGCTGGTCGTTATACATACAAGCCAATGTATGTACCCTTATTAGATAACACCGACTAGAGCACGGACACAAGTCGTTTGATTAAAACCCAATGATAATGATAATTGTTTTTTTTTAATATATTCATCTAAATTTTTTTCCTTGATTCTGAAAAAGTTATAAATGTATTGCACGTGCCATAGTTTATCGTTATGATAAGCCAAAAAAGCAATGAATTATGTATATAAGGAAGGGGTTCAAATTAATATCATAGACAGGTTTCATTTAGGAGAAACGTTACAACGCAATATTAAATTTATTTTATTTAATTTTCATAGCATTTATTTATTATTTAAAATAAATTATAAGCACAAAATCAGCTCAGAAAAAACGCAGAGTTTGATACTTAAATCAATAAATATTGTTCTGCAATTTTTTAATTACAAAAAAAGTTTGTAAATAATTTAAGAATTTTGAACTATTTTATACAACATTAAAATTAAAATAAAAATATTAAAGAACAAAATTTTTTTAAAATTTTATGAAGAAACCGCTAACACTTCGACTTATAACATCAATCATAATGTTACGATATGTAGATTATATATACACATACTTACATAATATGGTTTACATATGTATCCTTATCTATGGGATTAAAGTTGATGTTCACTGTCAGTTGATGTCATTTCCACAGTGCTACTCATTTCAATTAAATGCATATAAAAATTCATTAAATTTTAAACGTTGTGCGGACCGAGTGGCCTTTTATAAGTGTTTACACAAGTCTTCAGTTTTAACTGAAAACATAATTTTCAGTTTGATGATGAATTCAAGTGCAACCCAGTACGCTCTGATACTAACATGCAGAGCGTTTCTGTGCAGCCGACAGTATTTGCACAAAAAAGTTAATTAATTTAATGAAAGGTCCGCGAACTGGTGTAACAAGTTGACTTGCTGTAAAAGTACATTTGTAATTACAAAAATATATAAGATGGCCTGTGCCCAAATTTTTAAATAGGAAAAATTGGTTTTGCGCAATGTCCGTTTTTATAGTTAATTTTTCATTGTTTTCATAATTTTGTTTAAAGATATAGCCAACATATTGTGATTGAGTTTTAATGCGTAGAATTAGGTTGCAAAAATTTTGCACCTGTTGAGAAAAACAAGGGTAAGTTTCTAACTCTTGAGAAGTCGAAGATTACTTACTCCCAAGCTATATAAGCGAACGGAATTTCAACGCAGGGTCCCTTAACTTTGTGAAAACTTTTGATTTTCATGTTTGTTAACATTTTGATCAGTGTTTGCCCTCTAGAGAATTTCTACATTACAAATTTATGCATTTTTGAAAAAAATTTTAATTTTTTCATAAAAAGTCATGTACTGCCCCCTTATTTATTTTCGAAAAAAAACATTTTTCAAAATTTAATATTGCAAGTTTGCACCTTTAATCGATTGTTCTTGGCACAAATAGTATAAAAAACAACATTAAAACATATTCTGGGAGGGTACAATTTTTTGTCAAAAACCATGCCAAGAATGAAAACATTTGACATCTAAAGCTCTCGGATCCATAGCTCCCATATTTCAAACTCCCACAACGTTGTCAAAACTAAACCGATTTTCATGTTCGAAGGCATTTTGGTCATTATTTTCCATCTTGCTTAATTCTGCATTTCAAATTTATGCATTATTGAAAATAAAATTTTTTTGAATTTTTTCATCCAAAAATCATGTACTCCCCCCTTATTAATTTTCGAAAAAAAACATTTTTCAAAATTTAAAATTGCGAGTTTACACTTTTAATCGATTGTTCTTGGCACAACTAGTATAAAAAACAACATTAAAACATATTCTGGGAGGGTAAAATTTTTTGTCAAAAATCATGCCAAGAATGACAAAAATTTTGACATCTAAAGCTCTCGGTTCCATAACTCCCATATTTCAAACTCCCATAACTTTGTCAAAACTAAACCGATTTTCACGTTCGATGGCATTTTGGTCATTATTCTCCACCTATCTTAATTGCCTATCTTAACTGCATTTCAAATTTATGCATTTTAGAAAATAAGATTTTTTTGAATTTTTTCATCAAAAATAGCATGTACTTTGTCAAAACTTAACCGATTTTCAATGTGTCGATGTAAGTTGGCCTATTCTTTTAAATGAATTGGCTTTTAGGCATCTTTCAGGTAAAGCTCAAATGTTGCGTTCTGTAGATTTTTTAAAGTTGTTGAAACTACACACCGAAGTTATTCTAGAAAATATTTTCTTGCGGCTTTATGTTAATTTTCTTGCAAGGCAAATTAGATCCCTCCTCTGCGATTCTCAAAAATTTAAGTAATGTCCTCCACCTTTTGGTGTTTTCTCTCTATTTCTTTATCTTTTCTTCACTTTTGTCAAAAAAGGGATAATCGATTGTGCAAATGTATGTCATACGCAGAAGAAGACATCTCCCACTCCGTGAAATAAATATAATATTGGTCAGTTCCAATCAACTTTCTGTCTGTCTTTATTAGTTGTGTTAAGGAAATCGAAATATTGATGTTGACAGTTGTACTTTTCCCAATTTTAGCTCGATAATGTTAATGCCAACCCGATTTTCTCCCTGCTTTTAAAGTGTCAGTTTATACAGATGGACGTACAGACAGACAGGCGGATATAACTGGATTCTCGGCTGTTGATACTGACCAAATATATTACTTAATGGGGTCGAAGCCTACATACATTAGCATCTCTGAAAGAAAAAGAAATCCGAATGAGGTTTATGGAAATAAAATTTGGTGAATCTTCGTTTGGTTTAAAGTTGATATTAGATTTCTTCGTAGCTCCAAGCAGTTGCGCTGGTTTCTTAAATGTAAAAGATACATATTTTATTTATTATTACTTTACACATAATCTTATAAAATAAATTAATATTCTTCCTTTGGTAGCTTTATCAGTATAAATACGCACATACAGACATACAAGTATATGTATACACACATGTATTGTATAAGGTTAAAAATAAATTGGTAAAAAAAATGTATATTCGCCGCACTCAAATACATACTATATGGATATTTTTGAAATGTACATTATTATAATATCTATGTATTGTGTGTGTAAAGTCGTCTACACTTCTCTTTTTTCGTGTTATTTCGTGTTTAATCCTCAATATTTTCCGATAATTTATGTAAATCTGAATAGTTTATAATGGCGCGATGTAGGAACTCGTATTGTGCCTAAAATAATATGAATTTGTAATTGTTTTCGATTTATTTATATCATACACTTACGAATGAATTTAAAAGTCCTGGTCGCTGAGATCGCAATTTTCTTGTTGTTGAACATATATCTACACTTTTTTCCAGTCTGAGATGCTGAACCAAAATGCACATCGCAACAAAAATTGAACTTCGATCAGTGCCCAAGCTATAAGAAAATAATTGGTTGTTGCAATCGAAAATACATTTATAAATAGCTTTAAGGATAAGAAACGCAATCTTCTTGTAATCATTATTGTTGTAAAAGAATGAACGCAAATTACCTGCAATGAACTGTAAGCGGAGATCGACAACCAATATTTTTGTGACTTTTATAATGCTTGTGTGCTTGATCTACAAGTTCTATTATGCCCCGACACACTTCAGGAACTTCTCCATCAACAGTGGGCCAACCGTTATACTGAAATTGAGTCACCTTAAGGGTATCGTCTATTTTGCAGTTCGTAACATAGAACTCTCGTCGAGTGTAATACGGACAACTTTCACTATGTACGTATTTTACAAGTATTTGATCATATTGAATTTCATCATCTGCCCAATAACGAGGACATTTTCTTGGACCATCCCCAATCTGAAAATTAGTTAATTTCAATATAAATTTTTACATTTAAGTACATAGTTTCAACATCAACTTTCATCTAATTTATTTTCCACTTACTTCGGATATCATAATTAAAGTGGAAACGCTTTGCTCTGAAATCATTCTCCAAAAATCTCCAATAGTATTTTCCATAGGATCTTGTGCAATTATAAATGATTCAGTGTTGTCATATCCTTCAATGAATGATGCATTTATGTATGTAGAATTGTCGTTCGTTGGTATTGGACTTAAAATGACCTATAAAAAAAATTTAATAATTAAATTAAATAATTATCTTTATCTGCGATTTTTATATAAATTTAAGTAAGCCCTAAAGATTTTGGTATTTTTAGTGTTGTGTATATATACTAAAGTCAAAGTTGTTCTTTAGTGTCTTTTTCTATCTTAAATGTTAATCATTTGTCTATACAATGTTTATGTTCAGAAGTGTTCGATGTGATGTACCGTTAAAAGTAAAGGTACATCAAATAGCACTTTAACTTATTCAGAATATAATTATTGTTACTTACTCTATTACGATCGTATGGAATAATTTCATGGCACCTATTTTTCAACATATTCTCTTTTACTTCGCCTACGCTGCAAGACTTATTTATCTCATCCGTGGTGTTTACAAGTTTCTTGAATAAAAAATAAAGTTAAATATTTGAGATACCCAAAAATATGTTTTAGTGCAAACCTCAAATTCAGTTTCTAACAAGCATTTCCCGTCATTAGGTTTAAACTTTAAGGACTCAATTGTTGATGGCAATAAGTTTAAAGGTATATCCGTATTTCCATAAGTGGCAGTGTCCAACAATGCCCGGTATAAAAAAATGTATTGTTTCTATGAAGAGGAAAATAATATGTTATATTTATTAGTCTGTTCAGTATAAAAGTAAAAACTTTACTAGGAGCCTTAGTTGGTCCATACATTCGTTATTACATCAATTATTTACTAACTTACCAGTGATTGAACCAAAAAATTACGCTGATGACGTAAATCGCATACGGTATTAAAAATGGATACCATATTTTCTTCCTCCAACTGTTGTACAAGGGAGTCCAATGCCACAAGGGTACCTGTTCTACCGACACCTGCGCTGCAGTGCACCAAAATTGGACCCCTTTGCACCGAGTAGACTGAATTAATCTGCCGAATAAACTTGATAATGCCATGTGGGTGCTCCGGAGCCATGAAATCCTTCCATGTAAGATAATGGTATTGGGTTATTTGCCTGTGATCCTCTTCATCGCCAATTAGATTTGATTTCGTTACATCCAAGGATCTTATAATATAGTCGCCAGTTTTTCGTTCTGCGGTAAATTTAACCGATATATCTCCAAACTGTTTGGAGTCAAAAACCTTTTCTGGCCAATACTTGGCGCATTTCGATTTGTTATATTCCTCCAGATTTGTAAGCATAACAATGATCTCTAAATGTTGTTCCCATATCATACGCCAAAAGTCGTTTATTGTGGTTTCCATGGGACCCTGTGCGCAAATAAATTTCTTCCTTTCTTTATATCCAATGACAAAGTTGGCGTTTATGTAATCAGTACATTGGTTTCCGTTAGTTGGCGACAATTTAACTCTAGTTTGATCATAAGCTTTTATATCTGGATATCTGTTCTTACAAGCGTTTTCTTTCATGTCACTATTTTTTGTTGTACGATCAGTAAAACGATTGGGGAGCATTTCATACTCTCGAAGAAATCCATAATCCGTGTCCTTATGACGGTTTTTGTAGGCCGTAACTAAATCTGTTTTATGAATCGGTCCTGTATCAAAGCCTTTTTGATTTCCGGAACCTATAAACTGACTATGATTGTTGATTCGACGTCTAAAAAGGGTTCTGAAAATATACAAATTAAATAATTAATTTAGTAACCCAGTTATGTCAGCATGATAAACGAAAATCGAATTTAAGTGCATCATTACAAATACCTCAACGAATCTCTTAAGGTTAATGTATCTTCGTCAGGCATAGCGTTCTTTGTCTTCTGATGATGAATAATCCAGAATATTATAAAAATTACAATAAATCCAAATGCAATAGCAAGTGCTTTTATGCCGATGTTTAAATAAAACTTTGTGTTGTCTATGGAATGAATTTGCTCTGCCTCAGTCGCAGGTGTAATTATATCGAAGTAATCACTATATGCCATAAGAACTGTTTTTTCGGATCGAACTGTATAATAAAAATGGTTTTTTGTTATATTTGTTAATTATGTATTTTTAAAAACTTCTTACCAATAATCTCAAGGAAACCAGTGTAATTAGAATTAATGTCTATTTCTCCATCATATATATCTCCGACAATTTCTGGATTGGTTATATTTATATCTTCCCTCCCCAGACCAACTGTGGGATTTCGTCTTCTTCGCATTTTATTTCCTAAAACTTGTATTGCCTGTTCTGTTAAGTTACTAACTTTTAGCAGTTGTTCTTTTTGAGTCAATGCTGGAGCAAGGACGGAATCTATATTAAAACAATTAGTTGATATTTATAACAATTAGTAATGATTTTTGACACACGTTTTCTACGTTTAATGCACGTACTTGTAATTAATAGTATATATAGTAAGGCATATAAGACTAACGTATATTTATAAAAAAAAGTTTAAAAACGTGCTTACCTGTTTTAAAGGCATTTTCCTGTTTTCTCAAAAATGGTGCACCCTCTAAACATTTGCGACATATATTATCATTGTCAATGAGGTCTTCTTGCTTATTGATAAATCGCATTTCGTCCCCCAAAAATATTTCCGATTTAAAGTATCGGCTGCTAAGCATTTCTGCTAAATAAGCATAATTATTGGTCTTATTATTATGACTACTATGCACCTCATTATAGGTTGCAATATGCAATTTATCCGGAGAAGGTAGTTCGATATTTTCATTTAGGATTTTGACAAGATAGAGGCGATAGCAACATATAGGTCCATTTCTCTCGCTTATTTTCGGTAAGTACAATTTTAAAACATATTTCGGGCCATTTTTGACTTTTGTCCAAATTGTTTTACCCGTTGTTTCGGGCGTAGAAATTGGCATAAAGCAATGTGCGACCGCAGCCTCACCATTTTTCTTATGTCTCGTAATGGCGGATACTGTAACAGTATAATTTGTATTTGGACTAACGCCTTCATAAACTGTTTTGTGGCTGGGCTCGTCAACTCTTCTCAGTTTTGGGCCCCATTTCTCAGTGAGTACGGTACCCTCTTGATTATAGTACGTATAGTTTCCCTCTAAGATAATTGAATACGAAATTATTTTACCATTTGGTGTTTTGGGTATATTCCAGCTTATAGATATGGAATTGAGCCTGGAAATGTTTTGTTGATTGCAATGAATTTTTAAATTCGTTGGTTTCGTTGAGACGCCATCCATTGTTGTCCCATTTACTTTTTCAGACCAGGGACCGCATGTTTTTGTTAGATCGCTGCATGCGCGTACTTGGAATTCATAGTCTGTAGCGGTCTTTAATTTATCGAACATATATGGTAAATTTCTCGAGTTTTGTTGATAAATTGCCTTTTCAATTAATTTGGGCACATCCCCAGATTCAGAGACAGTCAATTCATAGTATTGAATATATTCAATTAACTCTTGAGAAGGAGGGCTCCATCCAATCGTAATCGTTGATGCAGTACTTCCAGTTGTTTCGACTTTTGGAATAAAAATTGGATCATGATCCAAGGTAGTAACACCAAACGGATATTGATTCGGTAAACCATCGCCAATAGAGTTTTTTCCTGTAATACGTAGATTGTATGTTGTATTGGGACTGAAAGAATCCAAGACGTATGATGTATTTTTGCCACTTATAACATCTTTATAATACTTGTACGTGGGCGAGCCTTCCTGTGAAAACTGTATAAAGTATTTTTGAATAGGATCATTTCCATCATTAACCGTCCAGTTTAGGAATATTTGGCTTGCACCAACAGCTTTAACAAAATCTATGCTTATCTGTGGTACTTCCATTACAAGCACTGTTATTTCTTTAGAAATGATCTCAGCCTCATTGTCGCCATATAAAACACATTTATATGTGCCATTTTCCTTTTTATAAAGCTCTGGAAATTCTAGCGTAAAGTTCAATTGTGTATCGCTCAGCCTATGTATTGTGGACAAGTTATCTATGAAAGCGTAAGGGCTACCATCTTTAAGCCATTTAAGCTGCTTGTTTGTAGAAACGTTTTGTGGGTAAATTTCGAATATACAATATATAATGGCACTTTGTTTGATTTTCCTTTTTATATTTTCAACAGTGCTTTCAATAACTTTCGGTTGAAGAAATGGCTGCAAACTATATTCAACGGATGTATTAGTTTGTGGATTTATGCATGTATAATTCCCACTATCCGATATATTTACACCACGTATATGAAGTATATTTAAATACTTTTTATCCTCATCATTTGGGTTATTACTATTTTCATCCGATTTAATAATATCAGCTGTTGTTGTAAATCTGAAAGTAATTTTTTTGTAATTAATATAGATAAAATAATTAAAATTGTTATAAACTTATTGATATGTTTTAGATGAATAATACCCCAAAATCATTCTTAACATTAGCTAATATAGCTTTAGAATCAGATGAAAAACAAGAATATATATAATCTGTATAAAAATGGTAGTTGGGTGCATTTTACTCTGAACTCTTCCTTTTAAGAAGTGGACAGCTTGACACGGTAATCTTTAAATCCCATTTAAACCATTTAAATATAAGCGCTTATACTTAAAAAGTTTAGATCGTACACATGCTGATTGTATTCCTAATTAGCTGTATAGATTTTTAATAACTAGGCACAGGCACATAAAGTACTCCAATCTTGCCGATAATTGTAATAGAGTACTTAATATTTTTGATACTCAATATACATGTAATAATATTGGTAAATTGGCATACCTGTTATCAAATTTATGATTGGTTAAATTATTAAATATCCATGATGCAGGCTCTTGTTCAGACGCACATTCAAATGTCGAGTTTTTTCCAATTTCAACCCATTCTGAAATATTAAATAAAAAATGTTGCAGTTAAACAGAGCTTGACTTTAATAATATCAAATGAAAGGTTAAGTTTATTAGTAATATAAAAAGTTGTAAGCTTTAATGTATGCTCTAATCAATTCGTTATCGTTCGCCATATCACTAAAATATTTTTTCAATTCTGAACTTATTTTACTCATTTCTTTTGTATCACTGCTGTTTCAATGTTTTGTTGTTTAGTTAATGAGTTTTATTCCAATTGTTTAATAGCTCTTTCAAACGATGTTTCTAGCTTTGGAGCTGGGTATCTACTAGTTGAGCACGCCCATGAGAATTCTTCATTGTTGTTGTGCTTTTGTCTGCAACTAATCTGTCAACTATTTTCATTGTCGAATATCTTATCATTTACTACAAAAAATGTCTGCTATCAAAGATGACAACATTTTAAAAATTTGCTGCCTGCTTTTCAGAAAAATGACAAAGCCGCATGTAGACATACTTACATACATACGCAAAAAAATATGTATGTATGAATGTGTATACAATTGTATACAGGCATTTGTGTATTTTGCATACAAAAACAAAACATAAATGTAATCAAAAGCAATGCAACTAACAGATTCAAATATTCACTAGCAATACCAACAGAATTATGGTTAATTCTGTTGATAACTATAACATTACCTGTGCTGTATCCTTGCGCAAATAAATGACTAAATAAGAAAAGAATAAGTATCACATAAGCATCTATTCGGTGTTCGTAAAAACACGCCATCGCCCAATAACTATATGTGGGTCCTTTTGAGTATTTCAAAGGGCACAAAGTAGTGCCTCTCCTTTTATATCAATTTTCACTGCTGCGCACTTTTATAGCCACATAATTACAAACTTATTTATGCTACTAGTTTAGTTAATACTGGCTGAGTTCTTTTTGGCACAGACGATGCAGTGTTAAGAAACATCTGAAAAAAAAAGTGTTCTATAAGGTTATCTATCACGCCTTAAAACTAAACAGAGCTGTATGCGATTTAGGAACGAACGAGAATGCAACAAAACGAAGTTGATGAAACATTGCATAACTACTTTTTATTCTTAACGCATGTGTTAAGATTACAATTTAATTTTTGAAATTATTGTTTTTTATTGTTTATTACTACTCACATTATTATATATCAACTTTAAAATATATTAAATTATTTTTACTATGGAA
This sequence comes from Drosophila nigromelanica, assembly GCA_004149465.1. NCBI lineage: Eukaryota > Metazoa > Arthropoda > Insecta > Diptera > Drosophilidae > Drosophila > Drosophila nigromelanica. Next base: position 99,140 of record SCDS01000113.1, on the reverse strand, counting down.
ACATGACAATTGAGCAAATATCTATTATTATTACATATAATATCAAAAAGTGATTTTATAAAATTTAAAAAAGTGGTAGGGCTAATAAGGCATTAAAATATTATAGGTTTAACGTAAACTGTAAATTTAATTAAAAATGTGACGCCATCGTGACAACACAAAACACAGCGTTGCATATAAATATCGATAACAAATGATGCGGCTTTGATACTTTACTCATTTTTACTACCGGCGCAACTTAGATTTTATTTATCTCACATTGTCAAAAAGTTGTGTTCATTTTTTAAACAAAGTTTCATATATTTGTAGCCGTGTATTGAAATACAAATATATATTTCAAAAATGAAATTGGTGAGGTATGTGAATTTTGTGACTACAACTATAGACATGTTTCATACATAAACATGGTTGCTATTTTTTATACGTATGTATGTGTGAATACAAATAAGCATGTGCACATACGTATGTTTGTATGTTCATGCAAATTTTAATGAAAACCAAAATATTTGTAATGCTTTGCAGTATTAATATGTATGTTTGTCACTTTGGTAAAGCTTGTATGTAACCCACAGACGATCCCGTCGACCAATCTATAGTTAATGTGTGTATGTATGTATGGGTAGCGTAAATTTTTAGCGCCAAATTTAAAGATTTATGTTAGTATAATAAGGGAATATTATTTATTAACACGTACGTGTCACAACAGTTAAATAACAACTGGAAGTTTATAAATTTACCTCTGCATAACGCAGACAAAGATTTAAGCCATCCTCTACAAGGTATAAACGTTTGCCCATACAATAAGTTTCTATTATTCTTCAAGTGCACGATTTTCTATATTGCTATAACTATCACATAAACAATTTAATAAAATGTTTAATTCTTTTAATATTTATTCTAGATTTCTGATGAAACTGAGTCACGAGACGGTAACAGTTGAACTAAAAAATGGCACTCAAATTCATGGAACAATTACTGGAGTAGACGTAGCAATGAATACCCACCTAAAAAGCGTTAAAATGACCATAAAGAATAGAGATCCAGTTCACTTGGAATCCTTGAGCATTCGTGGGAACAATATACGATACTTTATATTACCGGACAGTCTGCCCTTGGAAACTTTGCTTATAGATGATACTCCAAAATCGAAGTCAAAGAAAAAGGACAGTGGACGTGTTGGAAATCGTGGAAGAGGCAGAGGCAGCCGCGGACGTGGTGGTCCACGGGGACGTGGAAGAGGCCGGGCACCCGCCAGACGTTAAATATATAGTGCAGAAAATACAAAAAAAAAAAAATTAAAAAAAATAAGCTTATGTATGAATAACTATAACAAGCGCCCAGTACAAATAAAATTTGGGCACCTTTGATAAAAATAAAATGTGTTTTAATTACATCGGTTTTGTATTTTGTCCTTTACTGTGACTATATTGTTAAGTTCATATAATTCCTGCGTCCGGGATTTTGCTTTGGAGTACTTTTCAAGAGGATTTCAAACCTTGTTTATAAGAGCAGGAATGTGGTTAAAAGGATTATCTTTAGTTTGATATATTGAATAGATAGATATAACTTTATTAAATAAATTTATGTGTGACCTCTAGCTTAAAAAATGGGTAATTTTTTATGGTTTGTGTCGCTGGGGAGTTTTAATTCCTCATGTAAATTATAGCCAAATTTTGTTGTCCACTTAAAATAAAACTGAAAGTTAAACGGCTTGGAAATTTAATTAAAGATAAACAGCAATTTCTGCAAAAAAAAAAATTATATTAATAACTGTGCATTTCAATAATAAAAAAAACATCATGTTTGGATTGCGTTAAGATCCCAAACGGTTCAAGGCATGTTAGGCGTTAAGGACTTTCGTTCAAAAATACCAGATGCGCATCATATATTCGATAGCTTAACAGTTTGTTATTTCTTTACTTACAGTTTACGGTCACACTGCTGTTCAGTCTAAGTTCTTGTTTTTGTTCAACATTTTAAGTTTTCGTGTTTGCTGTTGAATTTGTGTATTATGCCACCCCCAAGACCAAAGGGGATAGGATATACAACAGGGGTCACACCAGCTAGACCCAGTTCAAATACCCCCATGTCGGAAAGACAACAGATGGCTTTATTAATCCAAATGACAGCAACATCCTCAACAGGTAAACCAAAACATACAAATCTATGTTTATATGTAAACGCATCTGTACCGTTGTACGTGTGTGCAATTGCGTAAGTACATACTTACAATAACGTATACATACAACAAATCCTTAAGCCATACGGAGCTGCCAAATATAAGTATATGGGCGTACTATACTCTATAAAACTAATAAAAAATAAATCGAATATGAGCGTGCAATCAAATGTGCATGTGTGTGCGTGCGTGTGTTTGACTGTGCGTATGTGAGTGTGTTTGACTGTGCGTGTGTGCTTGGGTGTGATATCATTTTTCTTTCATTAGCCCAGCAGACTTTTCCATTGCTGGTTAACGCCTGAAACAGTTATTATTCCTGTACCATTGTTTGTGTATATATATTTATACATGCATACGTATATAAAAACATATAGTTATGAGTTTGTATGTATTTGCAGGCAGTGTACAGTGTCCTCAGACAGAAAATGGGAGGGGTTTCATATTTTTGTCACCTAATAAAATTAAAAATGGCACAACTTTAACTTTCATCTTGTTTTTCCGGACAGGGTCAATGGCCGGATTACCGAGAGAAGCAAGAAACGTTTTTATTTTTACTTAATCTCAATTACATATGGTTTATTCGTTTATTTGTGTCATCCAATTAAACATTTAAGTTGCACTGCAAACAATTTGAAACTTTCAATTCAATGTTTTGTTTCATAATTCTTTACGTATGCCAAATATCTGATACGAATGTTGTATTAAAATGTCTACATTGGCAAAATCGTGATACGTTTTTTTTTAATATTAGCTCGAGAGTTCTAATTTTCATGGGAATTGATTAAGGACAGTTTTATAGTTTCTTTAGACCCCATGGCATTGTTATGTAAAGATTCACATAGATTTGTGAATTATATTAAATTTATTTAATATTAACATTTAATAATATAATAATAATTCTAATTATTTTTAGAGACATCGCGAACGCATTCTAAGAAAAATGATAAGAAAGGAGAGACAGACGTTGAAGAAATCAATGCTACGGAAAAGCAAGTAGAAATTGTTGATACGAAGGAGAAGCCATCCACAGAGGATTCTACGACTACGGATGGAAAAAATGCAGAGCAAAACATAGCTCAAAGCGTATCGAGCACAAAACGAAGTTTTTCAGATGTTGAGGAAGACTTCGAAGAACATGGCGACGACATAAAGAAGAAGAAACGAAAAGATTTAGATAATTTAAAAGATTTAAAAAGCACTTCTCTTAAAATATCTTCGAAGCTGGAGAAAAACTCAAAATTGGCATCCACCAAGAGCTCGCCTTCTGGAAGTAAAATAAGTACGACAGTTGCTGATAAAGAGCTGGACGTAAACAAGACTGTGGATATTGAAAATGAGACAGAGGGAAGCGAGGATTATAAGAGCAATGATAGCTCATATAATGGTGGCTTGAAAGTGCCACCATTGAAAATTGTAATACCCCAGCAGAATTGCTCGATTGATACAGATGGCAATGTGTTGCGGACTGGCAAAGTAGCTGCATCCCGAAATGCAGCATTGCCTTATGTTGTCAGCTCAAATAGTGATTCTATCGATACTGTGCTATCTAATCAATGCCTTAGCCCTCATGAGAGTCCACAAAAAATTAATAATGCCTGCTCGACAATCCTCGATGATAAGAATATCAAACTGTTTAATGACGAAAAGAATTTAAGGGTCTTACGGAGCTCTTATCGAAGTGGTGTTACAAGCGCTGAACGCAGCTCCAACAACTCTTCCCCGCAAATGCAAAGTAGCTCTCCATCGCCAGCATCGTCGAACCATGCCAATGACAATGCTGACATCAAGGGCTCTTATACAAATATGACGGCGAGTCCTATACAACAAAATCAATTCGACCAAGAAGTTTTACCGAATGTACCGAGTCCCTCAACATCATCAACGTCATCGTCTAAGGAAATAATCTCATCGTCAAATGTTGATCTGCATCCGCGGAAACGTAAAATAAGGCCCAAAAATAATGATGATAACTCGAAAAATTCTCATGCGGATACTTCGATGGCCTCTGGCGAATCTCATCCACATGATTATCCATTTACCAACGGATTTCAGATGTTTTTAAATATTCGCCGGCAAATAGAAAGGAAATGGAAAAATCTATATCCCGTTAAACCCAGGCCCCCACAGGGCTTTAATGATTATCTCCTTACCAAACGAACCTACCTTTTAACTAAAAATGTAAATACCCCGGATATAAAAATACCCGACGTCATTCCTAAGAGCATGCGAGACTTTTATATTCAGCAAGAAAAAGCCAGGCAAGATTTGGCCGAAGAGCACATTGTAGAACGGGAAAAACTCTGCTTAAGTGTTGAACAAGAAATAATTCGCGTACACTCAAAAGCGGCTAGAAGTATATCTGGACAATGTGCGCCATATTCCGTTTGTACATTTTTAAAGGATGATGAAATTTATAATATGATTACTCCGGAGCAAGATGAGAAAGAGAAAAGTGCACGGTGTCGTTTTAATGGTCGCTTGTTGCTAAGCTGGTTACAAGATGTTGACGACAAGTGGGAAAAGATCAAGGTACGTTAGACTAGACCAACGAACACAACAAATATTAATGAACTTAAATTACAGGATTCAATGGTTTTACGGCAGCATAATGAAGCGGAAAGTCTTCATGCAGTACAAGTGATGGATTGGAATATATCTTTACAACGTAACAAATTGTGCGACTACATTTTTGAATCCACTGAGGATAAGATTCACGTGCCTATCGTTTATGTTGGCGAAGATTTTGATACGTTACCAGCATAAGACTGTAGGGCCTTTCGAATTCGTGTACAGTATGTGTTTTAATTCAAGTACATTTATCAATTATATGTACTAAAGATCGGTGGCACTCGAGACAAAAAGCAATAATTTGATTTATAAAACTTGTGTTAACATGTCTGGAGTTTACGCAGCTTTAAAGACAGACAATCCATCATTCAACATACAAATAAAGAACTCTGTCTTAATTTTCTAAATACTTTTGTTTTATTTCATTTATGTTTCATATATAAATAATTATATAAGTCCAAAGCCTTAACCCATTCTCACAATGTTTGTGCCTGTTTGTGTACAAAAAATGGAACATATTCGTATAGATTGGATTTGTTCCGTAGACTTGCGTACGTATATAAAATCAATATCCAGATTATTCCGCAGCTGAAGAGGCGCAACTTTCATCCATCTTGTGATGCAGTTGGTTAATATTCAATTTATAGAATGAGCAGTTGTCAATAGAAATAAGTAATTTAGTAGTATCACAAACTATTCATTAATTTTTCTTTTTCAATAATATTGGCAACAAATTTGGTGTCTTAACAGATTATTTAGAGGCAGTAGATTGGAGTTCTCAAGTTTTAGCGGCGATTTTAAGCAGGTTCCTTTCCAACGAAAGCAAAACTACAAACTGACAAATTCTTTGTTAAGATATATTAACTCGTATTTTATTATATATTTACCGGATTTATTTTTTAGTCATACTCTTTAAAATATTTTGCGCAAAGTTAGCCATCTCCTGAAAAGAAAAATTAATCAGATAAATATTCATAGATGTTTGTATTGCATATTTTTGTTTTAATATTCCAATTGTTTCGCAACTAACCACTATTATAAAGAATTTAAGTAATCCCATACTTACTTCGCAAGTATCCAATAACGATTTATTGTTTATAATTTGGTTAAGAATAACCTCAGCCTGCGCATTTTGATTTTGAGTGCTGCTCCAATTACAATTTGTTGAAAGCGCAGAGAGAGCGCTTAAAGTAGCTTCAAGTTTGTTATCGTATTCGTCTTTATTCTCCAGATTATTTAATAAAATTGAGGCGGCATTTTGTTTGTTTATAAGATCTGTAAATACGAGAGTTGTTTATTTTGCTAAATATAAAACAAATATTTCATGTTTAATTTCTTACCTCTAACTGCGCTCTCGCGCGACGATAAAGATCCTATAAGAAATGCCGCTTTTATGTACACTGATTTATGGGTAGATTCTAAGCACGACACCAGCGCCTGAATACCCTTAATGCGCAGAAATTCATTGAAACCAGGTTTAAAGTTCTGAATCAACGATGATATAGCAAAAATAGAGCTCTTAGCAACATCCTCATCGGCGTCATTCATAGTTAGAGTAAGTACAGGAATTATATGCTCATTATAGAAATAGTTCTGGCAAAATTCATTATTTTGTGCCATCTCCGCCACTATGTAAATCGATTGTGGTCGTAAATTAGCATCTGGTTTTCTGATATACTGCAATATGAAATTTGCGCCTCCGATTTTCACAAAGGAGTTTGCATGATCAATATCATCAATTTTATCTCGTATTAAGTCCAAACTATCCATTTTCTGATCCACGTTTGTTAATTCACTTTTTAAAATCAACAGAGCAGCCTCTAAGTCATCACCTGTCATTGCTTTCAGTGCGCCTTGTAAGAACTCACATTTCTGAAAAGAAATAAATATAAACCATTTATTATATTCATTACTTATAAAGAAGTCCATATATTGGGCAAAGTTCTGGAACTTACGAAAATCCGCTATCGATTTTATATATGTATATAAAAGCTCAGGCATTTATTTACATATTTAGTTTTATTGGGACATATTTTACCTTAACGTCCGTTTCGCAAGAATTTGTTTTCAACGCTTCGTCATCTTTTCCAGAGTGCTGAACAGCCAATCTCAGCAATGCCTTTAAAATACAACAAATCATTAGCAAAAACCTCTTTAACCAGAAACATGATTTTTTACCTCTAAATTTTGTTTTGGCTTGGAAGAGGTGCGTTTTGAGTCCATTTTAACAACAATGTATTGATTTAATATAAATTTAGATAAGAAACACTAATTCGTTGTTTTTGTGACTTGAAATCATAATAATAACATGTGAGCCAGTGCATTTATTAGAGATGTGGTTCTATGTGAAGCACTGCGATAATATGGATTGTATAAATATCTATCGATAAGTTTATAATAGCTAACACTCTCATCCATTCCGTTAAACAATAAATTTGTTTAGTTTTGCACATGTTTTAATAGATATTTTAAAATATATATAATCAGTTTTATCGTTTAAATAAGTAAGCACTTATGCAATATGCATTGTTGGTGGAACAAAGGCGAGGATCGTTTCTTTTTTGTCCTTAGAGTTTAAAATATTGTTTATAAATAAAGGACAGTCCAATTTTATGACAACTTTCAATAACAAAATTCGACAGGCTGACAACGATTTATAAGCTAATTGCCGAAATTGTTAATTTTTTTTGCAATGTTCCAAAAGTGTTTCATTCCCACAGCAGTATTTTTAGGGTTGGTTAACAGCACCAGCTTTTTGTTATCGAAATCATATGTTACGATTTTTCGTTTGTTATAAGTCTACAAAATTAAGTTTTGTGTTTGTTTTGATATCAGAACACCTGATATCGAAAGGAGGCTTACATATTACATATATTGAAGGCGCCTGTGAGGTTCTAAGAACTTAATAATGTTAAGGGATTTGATTACATGGGTCTTAAATACTTATCTCGGGAAGTATTTAGAAAATTTAAACTCTGCTCAACTGTCTGTTGCACTGTTATCAGGTATGTAAATACAATCGTACAGAATTACGAAATAAACGTTTCATTTGTATCACTTTTAGGTGAGGTCGAGCTCGAAAACATACCCATCCGCAAGGATGCGTTACGCTCGCTTGGATTGCCGATAGAAGTGTCCGCAGGCAGCATTGGCAAAATTAAGCTGCAGGTGCCGGTTCGTCAGATCCGAACATCGCCATGGTGTATTTCTGTGGAGGGTTTGTTTTGCGTCGTTTGTCCAAAGGACTTCGAGAACTGGGATGATGTTAAGGAAAAACACCTTAACTTGGAGTATAAGCAATCTGTGTTGGACACAGCAGAGGCCAATTGGCGATCGGAAAAAGGAAAGCAAATTGAATCGTATTACTTCTCTTCGTACAATAACTGGCTAAAGTATGGCACAAATATGGCAACAAATATTATTGATAACATTGAGCTGAAAATATTTGATGTTCACTTCCGATACGAGGACATCGTTGACGTGGGCAAAAGCAGAATAGCCACTGGCATCAAAATTGGCTCCCTGACTGCGCAAAGCTGTGATTGTAACTGGGTAACTGGTTCAAGCAAAACGATTAATAATGATATTCATTTTAAAATCGTCGAGTTGAAAGAATTGTCGCTGTACTGGGATACATTATATGATGATATTAAATGTCAGAAGTTTACAAATCAGGAACTTCTAACGAACATGAATTCCACGTGTCAAACACGACCTCATGAATTTATAATTAAACCTATTAGTGCGATAGCTAGATGGAAACGTGAAAAGTCCCCACAAGTGATCCGTTCAAAAGACAAGCCCCGAGTGTCCTGTGATCTATTAGTACCTGAGCTCATAATTGTGCTATCTAAGGTAAGTAAAGTAAAGATCGGTCGCTCTCTAATGAATTGCATTAATCATTATTGTTTGAATGCCATCGTAGGTCCAACACGATCAAATACAGGATAAGCTGGCTGGAATTCAACAAATAAAAGATATATGTGAATATCGCTTAAAACGACCAACCATCAGTATTAGGGATAATCCAAAATTGTGGTGGAAATATGTTCTCATTTGTCATGGCCGCGAGCTTAAGAAGCAAGACGAGAAGTTTTTAACACTTCAGCAAAATCTGCGATATATGCGAATTTATCAGGCGGTTATATTAAATCCCAATGAAAATTTGTCCACCGAGGACAAAGTATTTAAATCTTACATTGAAGGTGATAGAAAAATCGCAGATTTAATTATTTTACGCAGGGTCTGTTTTGAAAAAGTATTCTCAAAGGGAATTTCGATTAAGTCCGACAACGTCCAAGGCAAACGAATGTTATTCCATTGGTTCCCCAACTGGATGGGCTGGTATGGTACCAACTCAGCAGCTCACACAGACCAGGATGAGTCTTTACAACATCTAGAAGACGACATTTTGGTAGCACTTGAACACACGCTACAAAGTCAGTCTCACTTAAAGAGCGACACAATTTTCGGATATTTTACTATTGAACTCCTAAAGGGGTTCGTTATCTTGCAATCCGAAGAATCAATTAAGAGTGAAGAAAACCAATATATAGAAATGCAGTTTAATAATTTATCATCTTTCCTACGATGTAATCCTTTATTCACTTCCTATGTAGTAGGGATATCTTTGGGAGAAGTTTATTTGCTTGATAAAACCAACAAAGATTCAAAACATTGCTACTTAATAAAACCACAGACTGATCGATCGACTGCAATAAACCAAGTGGATTTGAAAAGTGCAGTAATTTCTACAAATAAATCAGATCCATTATTTGAATTACAATATGAAAATGATGACCAATTACAATATCGACTTAGTATAAAATCAAAAAGCTTGGATCTAATATATAACCAAGACGTACTTAACTGGTTATTAGACTTTTTTACGAAATCTAATAAAGTCCAGTATTTAACAAGAGATAAATTTAATGAAAAAGAAAACAAATTTCTAAGTTCTTGGAATCAGATTTTTCTTGGAAATGAGGTGAGTTAATGAGAAAGTCTAGAAAATAAATTAAAAAAAAAATTGTATGTACATTTTTAGGAAAATTTGTTTATTTATTAATCCGAATTTATTTAAAGGCGAATCGAAAAATCTGGACTTTTGAAATTGAGGTTTTTGCGCCTCGAATTATATTTTTGGAAAACTACAAGATTGAAAATTCTTTAATGGTTCTAATGGATTTTGGAAAATTTCAATTAATTAAATCTGATTTTCAAAAAAAGAGCTCAACCTTTATTTCAAAACAAGAGGATACTGTAAACACAGATGAAGATGGTGAGGATGATGAAACTTATATGACTCCATGTTCCACTCCTCCTGGATCAGAGAAAAGCGGTTCAGAATCTCCGACTATTCAAGAAAACTTGTACAGAGATCTTATAAATAAAAACACGCAACTGGAATCGGCATTGCATAGTAAAATTTATAATACATATACAATAAATTTTACAAATTTGCAAGTTTTAATATGCAAATACCAAGAAAGGTGGCAAGCTAGCTTAAAGACTTCATCAAATTTTCATCTTATCGACAAATTTAATATCACGCTTACAATCGAGCAACGAATTGTGTTTACATCCGATCCGGAATATCCATCGCTCAACCTATTCGGAATGTGTCCAATGATATTAATACACGGCAATGAAGTTAAAATTAAACATTTCTTAAGCATAATTAATCCAATAAAAAATAACCCACGGTTGAAAAGCAAAACAGTATCTGCTGAGGCAGAAAACAAATACCATACAAATGAAAGTAATCATCCGTATTATAATGTTGATGGCAGCCATTTAGTTGTGCAGTTTGTAATAGGCCAACTGATTATCGAAATGCAATCTAAGGAAAAGAGCATTGCCGAATTGCAAATAATTGGCGCTAGAGCTGGTTTAGTCACAAAGGGCAGAGAAACAACAATAACAATGTCTGTCCATGGATTACTACTTGTGGATGCAATCCAATCATTTGGTCGAGACTTTGAATTATTGGTGGCCAGTCATCGAAATGTTGGGTAAGTATTAAAGAGAAAACAAATTTCAGACATATTCAATTTATTTGCCTCGAATGATTGAATTCCAAAGAGAATCTGATATTATTTAGATGAAATATAGTTTACAGTTACAGTTGAAATACAAACTATAAACATGTATTATAAATATTTTTGCTCTATTGTCGTTGGCACCGACATCGCCAACTACGACAACATTATCTGTGTCAATGCTCTCGCTTTTGTTAGAAGCCGCGTTATCAACAGAGTCAACGCTACCGGCATAATGTTCACATCGCCGAGAGTGTCCAGGAAATGGTGTTAATATAGTCAGGACAAAACGTTATCTAAGCGCGTTAGCTGATTGCCGTCCGGAATAATGAAAGTGACAACTGTGCTAATCCCAGAATATCCATTCAAATTATTCAGAGTCAAAATTGTATCCCTTTGTCAAAGAAATGGGTGGCTGTTTAATCGATATTTTTTAATTCTTTTGCAATTAATTTTAACCACAAAAATGTTTTTATTTCCAGTATGGATAGCTTTTCTGGAAGTCTAAGACAAAGTACTGCTTGCTCACCTGTTACACCGGGATCTCCAGATCATTCTGACTACCACAGGCCAACAAGTCCGCATATCATTAAAAAAGCAGTGCAAAATATTCAAAGCGGTACTTAAACAAAAATTTTTACAATATGTTTTTAGTGTATGAATGCAGTAAATAATCAGATGTCCTTTTTCCGATCGTTCTGTGAGAATAAAAGAACTGAGACATATATTTACATTTGTATTTGGTTCAGTGTGTCTGTTATATAACTTTCAATATAATTTTTCCATGCTGATATGTATGTCTTATGTATTTTCTTATTTAAGAAAAAGAAATTAGATAGACAGATAATTTGTATTCCATAAAAGTTTCTGGTATTTTAAACTTTTCAATAATATTGTTTCAGTTGCATTTTATCGACTAGAGAATTTTTATTGTAATTAAAGATTGTATAATACTTTTAGAATCGTCGATGGAACGCTGTGAGGAATCTGAATTAAATGCGCTTATTAATATTGATATCAATATTATTGCATCGGATTCCGATAAATCCTATCTACATACGTCAAAAATTTCGTTTAATAGTTTGGAAATAATAGGTAAGTGCATTAGAATATTTTTTGAATATAATTAAAACTAAAATCATTATTACTCGCTTTTTTATACTAAATAATTATTTTCCTTATACTTTTAGCCAACCAGGAGACTATACTTGAGCTTTTAAATTTTGCTGAACGCATTTTTCGCGGTCAAAAGATTTTTGAAAACGTTCAGGATAAGAATTTGAAAGAGCCTGCCTTAGAGCTTAAAGATGCAGAGGGCTCTCCTACTAATAATCAACACGAAATTATTTTCGATTTTTATCGGTTAAACGTTTTAATTTTATACACCATAAAACGAGATAAATTGGAATTTGCCCGTAAAGTGGGGACGCTGACAATAAGCGAAGCTAAAATCAACGTTTCAGTGCAATCGAGCTTGTCAATTATTGGATCATTGGGAGGAATACAAATCATCGATATTACCCCTCAGGGTATTCGGTACCAGCGAATTTTGTCCATTGGCAGAGACCCAGAGTCTGAAACGAACCGTCAGTCGGTGCTGAATAAACTCTCCAACGAAATTTATTTAAACAATAGTGAAGAGGAAAAATGTGAACAAATTGATGCGCTTAGTTTTACAAATAATTGGAGCGATAATAATGCCGTTACGCTTCATGTACGAATGGCATCTGTTTCCTATACCCATAGCCCTAGGTTTTTGCAAGACTTTAATTTTTGCATAACAAGCTTTAAACAGAGTTTAAAGTAAGTAAACTAAAACTTTTTAATAATTAAAAATTGGTTTGTATAAACTTATTTAATTGAATTTTTAGAGAGTTTTTGACGTCAATCGGAAACAAAGCAACTGATATGGCAAAAGAATTTGTGCAACAAATAAAAGAGGTCAATTATCAGACAAAACCACCCCAACCAAATAAAAATGGAGAAAATACATTAATCTCGTAAGTGATTCAAAAAATATATAATTTGTATAAATTATATCTTTTTCTATCTCTGTTATTCTAGGCTTGATGTTATTATTAGTAGTCCTATAATCGTTCTTCCTATTTCGAATGATAGTAAAGAGGTTTTTATTGCGAATTTGGGTAAAATTAGTTTTCGCAATAATGATAGTAAACAAAACGTAGAAGAAATGAGTGAGGATATTATAGTAAAATACGTTATAGAGGTGAAAAACATCAATTTATTTTCATTAAATATTGATGAACAAAAGGAAGATTGGACATACACCTTACCAATAGCAAGCAAAATGTACGAAAACAAACAGGACGCCTTTCCCATATTACACGACACTGCAATATCCCTAAATGTTTATACAGGATGCAACGACACAAAGGACGGAGAAAGGCAAATTCAAACACTTTTGGTGAGTGAATTTAATATTATATTTGAGAACTAATAATCCTTAGCCAACAATTGCATTAAAATTGCTGTCCGATTTTTCTTTAAAGGTTGAAGGAAGCATGGTCGAAACATTAAAGGTCACACTTTATCGAGAGCAATATAAAAATATAATAGAGTCCATAAAAAATGCTACGAACTTCTCAAATGGTGCAACGTCTGAGAATGTGAAACTAAATATGAAGAATGCAAATGTTACGAACGCAAACATCACTGATGAACAGCGACTCAAAACAACTATAAAATTCTCAGTGCCTGTGCTTGAAATAAATTTGCAAAATGAGAGTCATGAACCCTTGGTGAACGTGACTTTTAAGGACTTCTTTGTAAAACATCGCATGGGGGACAACGACGAAGATCTTAAAGTAGTTTTAAACTCCGTGCTAATGGAAGACCTGAAATCGGATATGTCATCACCATTTAGAAATATGGTTACTTCAATTAATCTTGAAAAGTCATTTCAAAGAAAAGGCCGAACATCGTCATCATGTCCAGACTTACCCAGACTTAACAAGCACAAGTCTATGTTTACATCTATACCCAACCTGTGTGAAAATATAAAACTGAAGGAGAATAAAAAAGATAGAACTGGTCTATGCAAATCAAATGACATTGGCGATCAAAAAAGCCATAATCTAGTTATATACACATCACATACTAGGCGCCTATTTCTAGAACCTGCTGAAACAAAAATCGAAACGCAAAACTCAATTGAGTTTAACTGCCTGAACTTGACGATTTGTGTAGACAGATGGTATACGATATTTGACTTCTTTGGCCTAGTGGCCAATACGGAAGAGACACAGTCTTTAGCAGAAAAGAAAAACAGTTTGACCAACAGTGAGTACCCCTAACATTATACAGGTTTTACCCTAAAGTAATATTCCTTGTTCCATATCTTTCTAGGTGTAAATGAATTTAGCAAGAAATTGAACGTGTCTATTAGATCGTTGAATTTTACACCTACTCGAAACGAATCAGTATTATCAAGGATAAATGTATCCAATGCGATATTTTCTATAATTCAAGAAGCTAACTGTAAATCTGTCGAAGGTTGCTTGGGCTCAATAACTGTCTACGATCTAACTAAATTTGGACACACATACAAAGAGCGCTTTTTAACGAGCGGCACCGAGGCCTTCAATTTTGTTTATAAAAGGTAAATTACTATATTTTGTTTGAAAATATCAGAATATGTATTTAAGAACACTTGCTATTTGCAGAAAACTTTTGGATGTTGAAACACCGAACAGCATTAGCGCTGACGCAGTTCTTTGGATTAACATGTCATCGGTGCACTATATTCACACCAAGCGTTTTATAGTTGAACTTCATTTGTTTGTCAAAGAATTGTTGCAATTACAAACGGTAACGTATAATATATCTTACCAATTTCGTACTCCTAAATACAATTTATACTTTATGTGCAGCCCGTAATTAGAAAGTTAAAGAAGCATAAAGTGCAGCCGACCAAAATTAAACTCTTCATTCAAGCGGCCTCTCCAGTAATTGTACTACCAGCCTGTTACAATAGCAATCATGTTCTGATTGCTTATCTGGGGCAGTTGGCGCTGAAAAATAGCTTTCATTTTTCCAGCGATGAGTGCATCATAAGCAAAAAAGGAAAGGCAAATAAAACACAGGATGAAATATTGGACGTTATGCGCATCGATTTGGTCAATATAAACTTGTTCTCGGGCGAACGTAGTGTGGATAAATTGGAAACCAATTATGACAAGGAAGTTTTCATAAATATTGCAAATACGTGCTTCGTCAAGGGTAGTCCACTCTTTAAGGAATCGTGCTATCTTGATCTTCAAGTCGAACGTAATCTAACAATGGATAGTATACGCGTCTGTCCGGACATTAGCGTAAAGGGCACTTTCTCTAAACTGAACGCAACACTTAATATTCAAAACTATAAACTGATTCGCGGTCTTCTAAATAACAATATTGGCGAACCTATAGATGATGTTTATAACAATAGTTTTAATAATGCTAGCTCATCAGTTGAAGCATTTTCGGCTTTAAGTTTATTTTCGAAGAATGAAGACACCACAAACATCATTACTTTGCTTTCGATACGGATACTCTTGGAGGATGTGTCCATCTTAATGGTCCAAAACACAAACGCCATGCCAGACTTTGTTCATGAGCCGTTGGCATGCGTACATTTTATAAGATCGCAACTGGAAATTGACATGTTGAGCGACGGTTCACAAGACATTGATCTAATATCGAGCAATATTTTAATTGTTGATGAAAGACCCAGCGATGGTATCCATAATGCTAATGTGTTTCGGAGCGTGTTGCAGCCTTCGAAGAAAGAAACAATACCAAAACATTCAGCTCAGGTTGAAATCCATTGCAGAAAAAGATTGAATTCATGCAAATATACGATAATGTTGAACGACATGAGGGTAATTGGAATTTTGGACTTTTTAGAACGCCTACGAAAATTTCTAGAAGAAGAACCCTTAACAGCAACGTCCGTAAATCCGCAATCAGCGCCGTTTTCACAAACGGATCATTCTCAACCGATTGATGGATCTTTGTCCGAATATATTATAAATGTAACAGACTCGGAAATCATATTTGTAGAACAGTGTAACCGACTTGATTCGAATGCGATAATTTTAAAGAGCACGACCGTAATTTCATACAAGCCAAATAATAATTGTGTGCCACTATCCATAAATATCAATCACTTGGAAATATTTTCATGCATTTTGGACGCCGAGGATGAGAGTGCTCTGTCAATTATTGATCCATTCACATTGAACGTAGAGCTGAGAAACAATTGCCTGAATGTTGTTGTACAGAAGCAATTGAATATTCGATTGTCCTACATTGATATGAAACTGTTTTTGAGAATGATCAGCTCGATACCGACACAAACCTCAACCGCTCCAAGTGTCCTAACTAAATCAAATTCTGAATTTGAGAAAATTGCACCGTTACTCGCAATGGGATTCGAGATAACAAACTGTTGGATCGCAATGGAGCTGAACAATTGGAAACTGAACGAAGCTGCCCTCTGGCTGTCCCAGCAAAAGCGCAACACTACACAGAATCCGGCAATGGAATTAAAAACCGCCGTACTGGACGCTAACTGCATATCCATGTGTGTTATTGATGATTGCATGGACGCGGATGTACCCCTCCTCGAAGTGTCCCTAACAAAGGTTCAACTCAAGTACAAATTCCAAGCCAATGTCGTTGAAGTTGAAAACCTTAGGATGAATAATTCGGCTGAAGGTGATCTGGACACTGAGGTTGCGCTCAACTATTATAATCGCCGACTTAGCGGCTGGGAACCCCTTGCCGAAATGTGGCAATGTTCTGCGAGATGGAAGTATAAGAAGACCCATTTCGATAAAAAGAAACGATTTGAAATCTTTTTGAATAGCAAACAGTTGCTCAAGATAAACATAACTTCAACCCTAATTGAACTGTTTCACATGGTTTCCAAGAACTGGAAAAGCGATTTTCATTCACTTGACAATGCGAAAAACTCAAATTTCAGGCAACGATCCCCCTTCGTTCCCTTCGCCCTGCAAAACCTAACGGGCTCGGCGCTTCTCTTTAAGCCAATATATGCTCAGCTTGGCGATTTGACGTGCGCGGATATGCATCAGTTGGAAATAATCAAGAACTGGACTTCCGTGCAACCTGAAGAGATAAAAACGTTTGATTTCAGTCAAAAAAGTAAATTGAGGCACATTGATTCTCATCTTTTGAATCTGCATCAAATTTTAGTACAGATTCATGGCTGGACGCTGATTGGACCAATTTCAATAGACAAGGTTGGCAAATACTTTCGATCAACAATCTTGGATTCGCATTTTGAAAAAAAGACCCGGTTAATTTTTGATATTTCATTGATGGGTTCCGCGCAAAAACTCATCAAAGTAATGTCGCCTTTGAGTGTAATCAACAAATTGGATCACGAAATCTTTCTAAAAATGGTGCTGCATAAAAATCAATCTGATGCTGTTTCAGCTATAACCACCATCAGCCCCAACGATCAACAGTGCGTGCCACTAAAGTTTATCGATGCCTCGCTATATATTTCCCATGTTCCAAGCGATTCGAAGAAATCAAAGACGGACGATGTTGGATTTAGTAATGATGAAATTATGTGGAAAAATTACAGCGATGATTATAAAAAAAATCTATACGTCTGTTACGATATCAATAAAAGCGTCCTATATACACTTGTCAGTGTAACTAGGGAGCCTTATCCCCACAAGGATCTAAATATGCCAGGACACACAATAACACTTCTATCTCCGCTCATGCTGAAGAATATGCTTTGCTGTGATTTAACTTTCAACATAAATGGCTGCTCCATGGGACGAATAAATGCTTTAAAGAGCAAAAATATATATAATATAGATATATGTCAGCCTCTTCATCTAAGCATCACATTGGATAATTTTCAAGTCTTTGGCCAGTTGAAGATTCCAACGAATCACAATGGCACTGTCGAGCTGAAATTAAAGTTAATTGATGCCAAAAACAGAGAATTGCATCTGCACATATCAATTCAATTATGTCAAGGCAGGGGAATGGAAATTTATATAGGTGCGCCCATATGGATTGTAAATAAAACGGGTCTGCCGCTAATTTATAAGCAGGAAGGAACAAACAAAATTGCGGCAGGACAATTTGATGAGCACGAAACGGCGCGACAAGTTTCGCCCTTAATGTTTTCATTTTCTGATCAAGAAGGCTCACCCAACTTGGAAGTGCGTCTGGGTAGCATATTCGGTTCCAAAAATCAGGTAAAATACCTTTTAAAGATATTACCAAACTATTCATCCATTTGTTTTATATTTTGATTTTCCATCTCTGTCTCTTTATTTATTCTTATCTATCAAATACTAATTTTTGTTATTATTAAGACTTCTTTCACTTTTCCCTAAAATTTTGTTTATAATCTAAAGTATATTTAAATTTATAAATATAGTTTTACTACTAACGCCTTCCTATCTAGATGTAGGATTTAATAACTCACTAACAAATAAAATTCCCCCATCGTGTTGGTGACAATGTTTATAATCCTGTTAGGCTTTTAGCATTTTATAATTTTATGTATGTGTGTACCTTTGTTGACACTCGTTTTGTCGACTTTCTATATAAATAAATTAATAAATAAATATGTATTTGCAGTGGTGCAAAAGCTTCAGCATGAATAAGAATATTACGGATCGGGAATTGCGTACAGAAAATGGACCGGGATGCTACACAATTGGTATAAGAGTTCGTCGTGGCAGAGGATTTTATTCGTGCACCACATTTGTAACCTTGTCACCGCGTTTCCATCTGTATAATAAAAGCGGACACCAGCTTGAATTCACACAGAAATGTAATATTGTACATAATGTAAGTACTTAAAGGAATTTCATTGTTATTATGGGTAATGCGAGTAATCGACTTTATTGTAAGGTTACATACTTACATTCTAGACATTCTGCGTTTTCTTTATTTCAACTAAAAATGTTATGTTTTATCATAAATTTTCAGGATCTTAACAATTCGCGCGATATTATTTCGGCGCCCATTGATTGTAATTTCCCATTTCATTGGGCTAAGTGGGATCGTGAACCGCATATCTGTGTACGAATCGCAGATATTGAACGTTGCTGTTGGTCGCAGGGTATACCCATAAATGATGAACAGAGTCTGTACATCAATGTACGGAATGATTGGTGCGAAATGTTTTTCTTAAGATTGGAAATAATATCCAGAGGTGCGACTTTTATTCTACTTTTCACGGATGCTCGAAGCTTGCCACCTCCAATAAGAATTGATAACTGTTCGGAGGTGGTTATTACCTTTTCGCAAAAGGGCTCGAAACCTATTTGGCCAACGACGGTGCGACCGCTATCGTCATTATCGTATGTTATGGATGACCCCATGGGTATGCAAACATTGGCCGTGGAAGCTCCGGGAGGAAACACAATTGAGTTCGAAATTAATGTATTGAATTCGAATAGAATGCTAACGTACTCAAACTTTATTTATATTGCGTTTCACGACACCTTTGATCAATTCAAAAGAGATGGTGATAAACCAGACGAAAAATACAGTCAATTGGTGTTGGGTGTTAAAGACAAAAGAGTCATAATTATGGAAAAGAATTCGGGAGATCGCTCGCAATTGTGGCTAATGAACTCCAATGGCCAGTTGGAACATGAAGGATCCACACCACCGATACAATCGAACGAAGCTAGCGCGGCGCGACTAGTGTTGGATTTGGAAAAACCACCAAATCCGACGGAACTGACTGCGCTCGTTGTGCGTACGCCCAACAAACAGAGGGCAACAACACAGACATGGAGATTTGAAAATGGTCGACTTATGTGTCACGCGAATATGTGCGTTCAGGTAAGATATAATATATAATATGATAAATACCTTGCTAAGTTCAGTAAGCTTCATTTATTTTTTGACTTTTTTATAACAGTCTCATTCGAAAAAACATGGTCTTAGGCCTGGTTCTGAAGCGGTTGTGGGTCGCATTAAGCATAGCTCAAAGCATAGGGATATAATACCCATCGAACAACATCTTGTTGCTCAAAAATTGAGACCTGGTTCAGGGCAATTGGAAATATCAACCAAAATGGATGGACCTATTTGCTCTGTACAAATTTGTGATATTAAGCTGAAGCCAAATGAGACATTTCTGGCGCCCGATCTACTCTGGACGCACGCATCGTTTAACAACAGACAAATTGTGGATAAAGCGAAGCCGCAAGCTTCAAATGAGTATCAGGTAAGTTTTATCATTATACATGAAACATGTTTAGTGATAGTGATGCATTTTTCTTATTACAGATACATCTTGATCTTCCAAAAGGCATTGGTATTTCAATAATTACATTGAAACCCTGCGAAGAGCTTATATTTATTAGCTTGGAGAACATTATTGCTGAATTCATAGAAAGTTCTGTGGAAAAGTCAATAGATTTAAATATATCCGACATCCAAATTGATAATCAGTTATTAGATTCCGCCAATCAAGTGACCTTGCACAGTTGTACACCAGCGGAGGAGGACTTACAAAAAAAGGCCGTGCTCCTTAGGCTTAAAATGTTGCCCAGTCCCAATAAGAACGTACTTATTTTTGAATACTTGACTCTGGATGTTAGGCCGTGCAATTTGTATCTTGAGGAAAGGCTTATACTGAAAATCGCCTCATTTCTTGGATATGGCAAAGAACAGCAGCAGAACTCGTTCTTGCCATGTGATTATGACGATTTTGAGGACAGATCATTGGCAAATAATATGAAAAGATATTACTTTGAGAAATTTAAAATCGGCTCGACTCAGGTAAATATGAATAAAATAATTTTCCATTAATAAAGAATTTAATTTAATATTTTTAATGAATAAACTATCTTACAGGTTCGCTTGTCAGCGTTTACTTCATCCAAATTACCAGATGAATTACAAAGAACGAAAAAATCATTGGGCCTGACGTTAATCAAATTTGAAGATGCTTTAATAGAGCTTGATCATTTTTCCGATAAATATTATTTTGAGACAATTGACGTTTATTTGAGAGCGATAAAGAACCATTATATAAACCAAATTAAATGGCACGCCGCTTCAATATTGGGAAGTGTAGATTTCTTGGGAAATCCCTTAGGATTCGCCAATGATCTGTCTGAAGGCGTATCTGGACTTATCTTTGAAGGTTCTGTGAAAAGCCTGGTTAAAAATGTTACCCATGGAATATCGAATTCGACTGCAAAGTTAACGGAAACCCTTTCGGATAGTTTGGGAAAAGTGGTTTTGGATGATCAGGATAACGAAACAAGACAACGAATTTTGGAGTTACAATCAAATACATCCGGCGGTCATCTGGCAGCGGGCATAAAAGGCTTTGGATTTGGTCTGCTCGGAGGAGTTACGAGCATTGTTCGGCACACGTACGACGGAGCTCAAATTGATGGTGTTCCCGGCTTTTTCAGTGGATTGGGAAAAGGATTAGTGGGTACTGTTACAAAGCCAATTATCGGAATGCTGGACTTGGCTTCAGAAACGGCAAGTGCTGTTCGGGAAACTAGCAGAGACTCGCATCGCAGTGCTCCAAACCGTAAACGTCTACCAAGATGCGTAACTGGAGCAGCTGGGGGACTGTTGCCGTCATATTCGAGTCGTCAAAGTAAGGGGCAAGAATACCTTTACACAATAAATCGTAAAAACTTTATGGAAAAAATAATATCTCATGAGCCAAATCTTTGGAGTGATAAAAAGGCAAGATTACGACTTCTAGTTTCAACGGAATATGTTCGCATATTCTCCTTATGTGATGGAAACCCAACTATTATAGCTGAGTATCACCTCAGTGAAATTCTGTCGTGTCATCCATTGACAACTAACGCGGGGACTACCCCGTCAACAAGTAAGGTTACATCGGTCTACTACATAGAAATATCAACAAATTTACCAAAAATCACAAGACCCCGCTTTCGGTGTCGAACGGAGGAATGTGCGGAGGCTGTATCTAGATGTGTAAGTAAATTCATTAGAACACATACGGTTTTTTATGAGGCTGATAAAAATAATTTAAATCTATTAGTTAACATAAAACTGTTTATAATATATATTTATATCTATAAATCTGTATATGATGGCTTCCTTCTTTTCAGATAAATTATGCTAAAAGTGTCTACGATGAACGCGAGATGTCACTTAATTAAAACTATTATTAATAAAAATTTATTTTATATATATAAAACCCCAGCTTTTTAAATATACTTAATATTAGTTATAGCCACATATCAATCCAATCCTGCATTATAGAAAAGTGACAAGCATTAAAAAGGTATTACCGACTTTTTGGCTTTATTTGACTAGGTATTTAACCCATAACGTAAGCCATACACAAAAAACTAATAAAATTTTTGGTTTATCAAATTTTCTTTATTAGAATATGGTTAATTAAATTAACCCAATATATATAATAAATATGTTTTACTTTTCTACATATCGAGCCCTAACCACATTTTTATATATATATATATATATTAAGCAAAATAATACAAAAATAAATAAATAACTGCACAAAGATACACAATTAAATTTGAACGAAAGCTAACAAAAAAAAATGGGGTCTCCTGTAAAATGCGATTAGCGCTTACATTAATTTTAGCGATTACGGCTCGATATGTAATTAAAAAGGCGGCGACACAGCAAATGCATTGAATCGATACTTATTTTTGGTTGTTTATTAAAAAGCCGTTCCTATATTTTGTAAAGATAACAAATTATAAAACTTGGTCTATTTTCTAAATTATGATCGAGTCAACTTAAGTCAGTTCTCTCAATACTCGGTTTAAATGTAAATTGTAAAGATTTTTAAAAATGTGTAGAACATAGAACAGCTTTATTTCATTAGAATCTGCTTTAAAATTTAACTCCGTCATTGAGAAAATTGACCCAATTAATATTAAGGAATGAATAAATAATGTTAATTTTTGAGTTAGCTTATATATAAGGAGCACACTTTCCACAAAGACCAGAGGACAAAGAATGTGCTTAAGGCTTAACGGATTTCTGAAAAATAAAACATAAAATAGGTTAGGTTGTTGCAATTGATTTCATTTAAAAGTGTGTCGAATATTTCTGTCAGCCTCTAACTTTGGGTTGCTAAATTAATGTGTATTTACTAACCAGTTCCATACATCTTCAAAGATGTAGATGTACTACACCTATAGACAGTGTATAAATATTTGCAATGCATTTCTTGACAGTTAACTCTTCATTTAAATCAACACATAAAAAATTAACATCTTTTTCTTTACATATTTTGGTTTACCTCATCGGAAAATTCCATATCATTCATCTGTTTCGATCGTCGCTTGTCGGTCGATGTGAGAATTTGTGCGACTTTTTGCTTAGCTAAATCGTAAGCTTCTTTTTTACTGCGCATTGCACAGTCCTCGAGGGTTTCGGCAGCTTCAAACATGCCCTGTCGCCTATAAAGTGCGCCAAGGTTTTTCAATGTGGTTGTGACGGTAGGCGAATCAACTTTAGCGGCCTTATGCCATCCACCATACTCTCCATATGGGGTATTCTCACGGTTATCAAATTTATGTTCCTCGCGCTCCTCAGCCACCTAGAAAAAGTGAACCAATCATGAACATAAAGTTAATGAATATCTCATATCATTGAGTTTTCAATTTGTATTTAATTAAACAAACAAACAAAAAAAGTGAAAAAACCTTACTAATCGAAAATAATCAAAACCATTACCAAATAACTAGATATTACCTGCCAAATTGGTTTATTTTTACTATCAATCGCACCAAACTCACGCTCATGGGCCCGAGTCAACACCTGTTTATAAAGAATTTCGGCTTCTGAATATCTCCCTTGCTTCAGATAGCATCCTGCCAAATTATTTTTCGTTTTGGCTACATTTGGATCATCAGGGCCAAGTTTAGATTCATATATATCAAGTGCTCTTTGATAATATTTTTCAACTTCATCATATTTGCTTTGGTTTTGGCAAAGCAAAGCCAAGTTGTTCAGCTGTTTAGCAACATCTGGATGATCCTTGCCAAGAACCTTTTCACGTATTTCAAGAGCACGCTTACAAAGTGGTTCGGCATCCTTGTATTTACCACGTTTGCCGTAGAGGACGGCCAAATTGTTTAAGGTGGCAGCAACAGCCGGATGATTCTCTCCCAGTGTTTTGCCTCGAATAGACAAAGCATCGTTCAACAAATTCGCCGCCTCCTTGTATTTATTCTAGATGAATAGAGAAGTTTAGATTAATACGTTATATAATAAGTTATATGTTGTCTTCCTACTAACTTGATCACGATAAACAAGCGCCAAAATGTTTAACATAGTTGCAACGTCTGGATGATCGTGACCACTAGTCTTTTCAAGATCTTCAAGTGCTTGCTTGCAAAGAGGCACTGCAACTTCATATCTGGAAAATATATTTATTTATTTAGCGGTGCAGAAAACCTTAAATAGTAAATTGTCTATACAAGACAATTAAATACATTTTAAACAGTTTAAAAAAAATAAAAAAATAAATACATTTGCTTTTATTCCAAATTCTTTTCTGTTGCCACTGTTATTAATTTTAATATTTAAATCAAGTCTCATTTTAAATTGGATTTTCTGCATTGAAATATTTAAACTAAAATATAATGGTAATTGCATAAAAGTACAAACCTGCCCTGTGATGCATATTGAATAACAAGATTGTGAAGTGTTCGCAATCGAGCTGGAATTTCATAGCCCGAAGTTTGATTGGCAAACTGGCTGGGAGGGGTAGGCGACATGTTGTGTCTGTCATCATTTTCTTCATCGGGAAATAGCTCAACTACCGGATCATTGCGGGCCTTCTCGCAGGATTCATCTTGATCTTGGTTGTCATCATACTTTCGGACCGATGCCATAAATTCAAGATGTTTTTTTTCTTCTTCCAGCTGAGCCACCAATTGTTCGGATGCTTGAAATTTCTGCTGGGTATTGGCAAGTTCATCTCGCAGCCAAGCGTTTTCCTGATGAAGACGGCGTACTTGTGTCTTGAGTTTCTGCTTTTCAGCTTCAATGTTTTGCAAGTGCGATGTAAGTGCCATCATTACTTGTGCTTCGCTCAAGCCGAGCTCAATGTTTTCAATATTCTTTCGTAATATATCAGATTTTTCATTATCTTTTTGTACCTCTGATATACCGTTCATTATGGAAACATGTTCGACACGCAACGCTTCCAAGCCTTGCAAAACAGTTTTTGTATTGCTTATAATTTCGTCTTGTGACATCTGCGTCATTTTGCCGATTTGTTCAATTTTCTGTCTGTAAGAGAAAAAAAAAGTATGTGTACTTACTAGCTTGGAAAAATACATAAAGTACATTGTTTGATATAAATAATACGTTTTGACTGTATTTTCTGAGTATTAGCAAAATGAAAAATTTAATTTATTACATTCTGTAGTTTTTTATAGCTTTGGAAACAATCATTTTCACAAAACGCGTGTGGTTTAAAAAATACTTTTACATAAATCAATACTGTAAAAATCGCGCATGCGCAAGGCCTGTGGAATCTGGCTCTGTTGACAAACCCCTAATATTGCTCACACATTTACGAAGTTATCGCATTCAGAAATAATTCATAAAAAAAAGTACCAAAACAAGTTTCATGAAACTTTTAGTTTATTGAAATTATTGTTTTAGAGAAACGACTGCTACCGACTACCACCAAATTTTAAATAAGCATGGCTCATTTTAACTTTAATAACTGGTTGAAATTTAGACTTTATCAGCATCAAAATATAAGCAATGTGAAAAAAATGCAACAATTTTGTAATTTATAATAGAACATTGGTAACATTCGGCTAGAACGGAAACATTAACTACCGGTATTCGTTTTGGTCGTGATGACATTTTAATCATGTACCTCAATTTGCTATCGATATTATTAAAAATCAAGTGCCATCAACAGTTGCAGCTGATCGTTTTTTGCAACGCAGCGCATATGTACATACAGCACGTATGTTTATTGAATCAAAGCTGTAAGCCGTGTTTGAGCCGAACCGGTTTAGAGGAAAAGAAGCAGGCCAAATGAATGTGAACATTATTTTAAAAATTTCCAATAAAGCCTCAGAATCCATGTTCAACCCAAAACTTGGGTTCATGATTGTGAAAAAGTGGGTTCATATACCGAAAACAAAGGCGAAACATTGGTTCGGACCTTGAACAAAACCAAAAAAAATGTATTTGCGTTTGCAGCCCTGGTTTAATCTTTCACTTTCGCGATATTCCGAGAGAATATTTAAAGTTTCCAGGTACATTTGGAAAATGCTTTCAAAAAAACTAATTATTTCTTAACTATTGTAGATGATTTTATAATCTAATTGAAAATGCCCTTTTTACAAATATCACATTTTTGCAATTCGTATACAATTAAATAATTGGTAGACACCAAAACAACGCAATCAGCTGTTTTACTTTTAATTAAGACTTCGTTTGCCAATTACTTTTTGGCGTTTAAAACAAAGTATAATTACTAATGGAATAAGTGTAGAGAGAATGTTCAAAAGTAAAGCATAGTGAAATCGTGCTATTAACCCACGAATGGTATACGAGAAACTACATACATATGTGTGTACATATTGTCTGTATGAATTATGGATGACTAATTCCTATTGCCTCACTGATCCACGATTTCATATAGGCATGGATAGATCGTTGATAAACTTGTATTATTTATAGTCTGCAGTTTCTTTTCCTACACTTAAAATACACTTTATCCACTAAATTATTCATTTATATTTTTTTTTTAATTACTTGGTAGGAGGGTGTAATAACACAATGATAAATTAAAACACATATGTAGACTTGCGTATGTATGCAGATACTATATACAAGCGTAGGTACCTCCATAAATAGTTTTACCACACTAGACACTTGTCTATTGCACAAGATTCTTATCTTTTAAAGTAACATTAAGCAAAAAATGTATATATGTAAATACATATGTAAGTATATTAAAGTATATATCACGGCACAATATATACACACATATATGCATGGGTGTATTTACTTTAGTATTCGTAAAAATAAGAGTTCATACACCTGCACTCATATATACATATGTATGTGAAAACAGCATGTTTATATGCCAGCAGATGGAGGTAATAATGTTCTCGGCAAAGTAATTGCGAGTACATACATATACACAATTGCGTATACAGCATATAATTATTAGCTGCTTTATTTGTACATTTGTGTGTTTACTTACAACACAGTTTTAACGTCACAGTTTATTTCGGCATATGAATATACAATAAAAGCACGAATTCAGCGAATTTCACCCAACAGTTTTTAAAATATATAAATAAAAAACTTACATGCAGAAACAGAACTCATAAAGATTAAAATGATACAGATATAATAAATTAAGTTATCGAATGATTTGTTAAAATACTGAAAAGCTCTTATAAAGTATTTTCTTTGGAACGTGAAAATGGTACGTTGTATGAAATCTCAAGGGTAGTACGCAAACGCAAATAAGCACAAGCAAAATATTGTTAATTATTTTAGGATAGACTAATCAATTTTGTGCATAAATATCGGGTATGATGTTTTAAAAAGTATAAGCTGTGAGCGTCTATTCATTTTTTTTTTAATAATAATGTCAGTTTAAACGTATTATATTTAATAAGACTTAAGAAAATGAATTACCATTGACAACAAAATTTTTGTAGTCATTTATCTCGCAACGGTTTTGGTAAATAGATCCAAAAATGAATACTTTATTTTATTGTAATAATCCAAGAATTTTCTATTGCTTCGGTCAACCCATAATTGAAGCAATTAATTTTATACGTATATTTCTATTCCATTCGTTTCTCAACTATTCTGTACCTGTTGAGCAATGATTTATATTCAGGCTGTTTTTTTTTTTAATTTTATGCATAAACACGCTTGAAATTTTTCACAAAATCTGACAATTTTTTAATTAAAATGTGTGTTTTGATATTATATGAAATGTGATTATGATCAATTACTTCCACGGATTTTATAAAATCTTACCATTGGGCCACGACTATAAATCGATCAGCTACAACGGCTCTATGGCAGATGTCTTAAAATTCCAAACTATGTTGCTTTTTAGAAATTACCAATTTCAAAACACCATTTCAATATATATTGAAATATTGGAATTTAAAATGTAGGGAATTATATTGCATTTACACATATTTTTTAAATGCTATATAGTTTTTTTTAGGAATGAAACATTTATTGTAATTAATCACTATCATTATCATTTAAAATTGCTGACATAACCTCCGCTAATTCTTCCGCCTTATTTAGGATTTCATCTCTACTTAAACGCGTGTCACTGCGTAGATTTTGTGCGGTAATCAGTAATTTTTCAAAATCATTTAGTTGACTTTCCAGCTCTTCAGCACTGTTTGATTGCTTGCGGGTTGAAGCTATAAATAAATTATAAAATAATAAATCAAGTTATTAGATATCTTATTTTTGAAGAAATTATATTTTTGGGTTAAGAATAAAATAAATAATAAACTGAACTTACTTGAAGATGCTTTTATTTGTATATTCGACCAAACAAAATTTGATAAGCCTTCTACGATTTCCGAATATTTCTCTGTTTCGCTTAACGCTTCTTCTGAACTATCGTCCTCTTGCTTAAGTGTTATTATATCAAATACTATATTTGCAATTTCTTTCAGAGCTTCATATGTTAATTCATTTGATTTTTCCGACAATGATGTTGTTATTAAGAAACCTAGCTGGATTTCGTTAGTTATTAAAAAGTCATTAAGACCTGAGAGTTCTTTAATAAATGATCTCTGAAACAAATTATGAAATCAATTAAGATATTATATATAATGTATATACTCGCACTTACATCATTTGGCTCAAAGTAAACAATTAAAGCTTCAGTTGCTTTCCTTATTTCAGTCGGAACCTTTTCATACTTCTCTTCGAAAGGTATTAAATATACGCTGGTATTGTAATATTTAGTTCTAATATCACATTTAAAAGAGTTTATGACCTCAGATTTGCACTCAATAGGCATTAATGATTTTGGTTGTTTCATTTCAGATAAAATGTCTGAAAAATAAGAGTTATAGCAGTGGAAATTATTGAAAAATAATACTTTACATTATTGAAATGAATTTTGGTATAAAAACTAACTAGTAGTAACCATAATACATAATACTGAGCTCGTTGAAAATGGGTATAAAAAGGTATAATGAGTTTGTGCAAGCAAACTTGACCGCATAAAATATTTATATTCTTGTTCAGCATCCGGGTTGGCTGAGCGTCTTTCCTTCCAGCTGCCTGTATATCCGCATGAATAAGGCGATCTTATGGGCTTTAAGAGTTAGTCAGACGTTCAGGTTTATTTCAAATTGTAGAATGCCCCGACCTGTTTGCCTAAGATCGATAAATATCGTTTAACCCGATTTTTCTGCATATCTCAGAGACTATAAGATTTAGAGACATACAAATTGGTATATGAGTTTACTTATAGTGAAAAAATTTCGAGAACATTTCACTTTTTATATACATATCACTAGCTGATTCCCAAATTGGTTGTAGGAAGATCGCACAGTATACACGAAAGATAGTCTTTGTAATATTACTGGTCACCTAACTGAAACTTATGTGTTAGGGTTGAATTTTTGTCATAAATAAATGGAGTGTACTAATAGTATTACTAAATCCGCAGCACTATACCACAGAAGGCGTTTGTGCTTATTCTTTTTCTCGTTACTTGCCTGACACATTTTGCCGACTTATATATGTATGTACATGCACTATTATTAATATATTTATGTACATAGTCATGTATGTATACTTAAGACAGATGACATACTTTCAACAATTTCCATTGCAGAAAGTTTTCCATAGGATAGAACCAACACACATGGGTTCATTATGAGACAGATTGTACTTTACTTGTAATAACAAAAAATATGTAAACAGAAATATTTTCAAGTTCTTGGTAGTTCCAACAATTTAATAGTTCTTTAATCGAACTGGATTATGAAACTATTTATGTCAAGGTAGCGATAATAATTTGAGATGAAATAAAGAATTATCGATGAACAAATCAAATCTTAATATTATTTTGAAGAAGCTTACAATATACTTAGTTTGGTGCAGACATTTTTTTTAAATTCAATTTGTAACCCATGATTATGATCTTTTGATTAAACAACATTGATTTAAACAGAAAAAGTATCATTGGAGCAACAAATATTAATAATTAAATTTATTTAAAAAATTAAATTTTAACACAAAACAATTGTATAATATAATTTTGTTGTATCTACATTAAAAGCATTCAATATTTTAAATTATTTTTGATTTCATACTGACATTAAATGATAATTATAAATATATTGATGTTTTGAAATATCGATATATTTAATAATGTTGTTCATGAATGTAGTTCATCGAGTCGTTCGATTTACCCTTATCATATGAACTGGACAACTAAATTAAGCACCTTAGGTGGTGCACAAATATTCCCACTGATTTGTCAATAAATTTTTATTTAATATGCCTCCCAGTAAACTTGATAGTCTCTATCGGCGAATGCTAATAACAAGATTTTTTGAAAAGGGATGGGGCAAGCCTGAAAACTTACATAGGTGAGTTACGAAAATACAATTAATAACAAACATAAACAATTGCGCTGATGCATTTGTGTTCTTCCTTCGTATCCTTTACGTAATATGTCAAATCAGTCAAGGCATTTCTATTGCAAATTTATGTTATATTGGGCGCACTCGTTGGTGTCCTTGCATTCAATTAATAAAGTATTTAACATATGTTTCAGCGTAGTTTTGCTCACCGCAGACTTTAAATAAGAATAAAACTTGCTGCAGAAATGGTGGTATCGATAATAATTTGTAAATTGTTTCGATATTCCATTTGTATTATGGGTACTCCACTTCTGCGCGGTATCAAATAGTATATTATGTTGGGGAAGGACTCGTAATTCAATTGAATTACTTCTTTATGTCCCGCAAACAGCAAGAGGTTGCATAAGTTGACATTCCGAGTGAAAAAAGTAAATAAACCATTGCAATTTAATATTTTAAAAACTAAAAGAAATTACAATAATCATCTAATAACATGACCGACATGATGATCGAGTAATTTATTTTAGATTAACGGACTAACATAATTTATTTTCCCTCTTATTTAATGGACAAAGTCTACCTTATGTATACAATACATAAAGTAAGATAAGATAAACGAGGCTATATTAACTTACAATAGTTTCAATTATTAAAGTTCTTTTATTATTTTTACTGAAAACGCTCGCATTACAATTTTAATAATTTTTAAATGATTTCAATTGGTTTGAACCTGATAATAAATATATATCTATTTTTTTTATTTTTAGAGTCTTTCAGTTTCGAAAAATAATTTCCAGCAGGGAAACATGTTTTAAACTTGTACCACGCGACTACCCAGTCGAGATTACAAAAAAGAAAAAATACTCTGATTCGACTTTAATAGAAGGCAATTTTACGACTCCACTTGAACTGCATATGCCCGGTGTAGTGCCCGAAGCTGCGCAGCAGGCATACTTTCAATTACTAATTCCAAACAAATGGATTGACGAAAAACATAAACCAATTTGCATTCATTTGGCAGGAACTGGAGACCATGTGAGTAAGAGTGCTGCCAACAATTACAATTTTTAACTAAACATTTTACTAAAGCTTGCAAATAATTTGGAGGTTATCATTTCTATTTGGTAACACGTTTAATTGTAATTCTTCGGCAAAAAAGGAAACTATTTCTTATCTTTTGGAATAGATGCGTCCAATAACGATAGATAGATAGGTAGTAGAAATTCCACACATTTTAAAGTATATCATATTATCTTCTCAACCATCTTCTCTTCAATGGCATCTTCAGATTTATATTTAGGTATTAATTTAATTTAAGTTTGCAGCTGAATGCTATTTGATCCTTTCACTTTCACCCTATCACAGGGATCCTCTATATTTTATCGTGATCCTCTTCGAAGCTCCTTGATGCATGCAAACTTAGTGTGTATATATTGTCTTACAGGCTTAGTTAATTTATAAATACTTTTGGCTGTCCTTATTAGACGTGTTATTTGAGACTGACTGAAAAAAACCACACATAAATTTTGTCGATCAAATACATTCAACACTTAGTAAATTTGTAACGTTTTTTTTCAGTTTTTTTGGCGTCGAAGAAATTTTATTGCAAAACCTTTATTGAAAGATGCAAATATTGGATCTATAATACTGGAAAACCCATTTTACGGATTGCGGAAACCAGACGATCAAATGTAATTGTATTCACATTTTTAAGTATATATGTGTTGGGGGGTATTTAGTATATATATCTATCAAAATTCACATGCATATGTTTTTAGCTGAACGAACACAATATCCTGAAAAAAAGTGCCAAAGTCCATTCTAGCATGTATGCTTTCCTTAGAATATCATACTTTATTAATATATTGAAGATTTTTCTATATTTATTTTTTAATTGGTAAAGCCCTGCGTAAATTTGTGTTATTTGCAAGAGGAATTTGAATCTCTGATTTTTTTTATTTATCCAAACCGATAAAAATTATAAATTCCATCAGAATTTTTCAAGATAGAGTGTTGATTTTAGCTATAATTATATTTAGGCATATATGTCAACTGAATATTTAAAATGAGCCTACTTAAAAAAAACAACTTAAGTCTAAGACTCACGCATTTGTTTCTATTTTAACAAAGGTTTATTATTATCCTTTTGCAGACGATCGAACTTACATAATGTTTGCGATATATTTGTAATGGGCGGTTGCCTTATTCTTGAATGCCTCGTTCTTTTGCACTGGTGTGAAAGAAACGGATTCGGTCCTCTAGGAATCACTGGATTATCAATGGGGGGTCATGTGAGTAAGCCAATTGACAGTCAACCTAAGGAACCATGTAGTAATACAAATATAACAATTTTTAAAAGGCTGTCAAGACGACTTATAACTGATATTAAACCAATTTTCTTTCAGATGGCATCGTTAGCAGCAACAAATTGGCCGAAGCCCTTAGTTCTAGTTCCGTGTTTATCTTGGTCCACTGCATCGGCTGTTTTTACCACTGTATGTAATACAATTTGATGTCTATAAATTCAACTCGCTTTCAGCTTTCGATGCTTTAAGCATTCACGGTTGGTCTTATAAACATTAGCTTCTAAGTAATACGAATTCGACTTAAAGATAGGTACTCTGCATCAAGCTATATAATGCAATGCATGTTGGAAAGCCCACCCGGGACTACTCAAAAGGCACAGCGAAAAATATGAATTTGCATCCTAGGACAAACCTTTTTTTGTCAATTACGGACTTGCGAAATACTAGTTACTAGTAGTCGCTAACAATTTCGCACCATACTTATTATTTGCAATCTGACAATATAAGTTGACTTAACGCTATTCAAGGCTGGTAAAAATAAAAGCAAAGCTTTGGAGATTTAATATCTTAAATCATATTTTAAAAATATTGTGATTTTTGCAGAGTGCCTTTTGATTTAGTCCAACTCTATCTTAAAATAGTGAATTTGTTTAATACCCAAATAATTTTAACAAATGGCAAAAAATATATATTACATATATTTGTATTTTAAACAGGGAGTAATGAGCCAATCTATTAACTGGGATATGCTGGAGACGCAGTATTACAATGATGGCCAATACAGAGAACGTCTTTCAAAAATGGTTACAATTATTGACGATGCCTTTACAGCAGGTCAAAACTTTATACAAAACTTTAATCGGTCACTGCACGAACTTAAAGAAGATATTGATGATACCAGAAAAATTCAGTCTATGGAACGTGATACTGATAAGAATCAATATGGGGCACAAACGAATGTGTCAGAAAACGACAATAATTCGATATTTTTATCAAGATCGCAAGATACTAGACAAATGCTCTCTAACAATATATCGTTGCCATTAAAAGAAATCCTTAATAAAAATATTGCCAGCGACTCGAACCTACCAATTTGCCACACAGACTCGGCCGAACATTCGGCATTAACGAAGTTGATGAAATTCATATTACCTTTGACATCTCAAGATAGAAATAGAAGAATTGATATTACTAAGACAAATTGGTGGGAGAGAGAAGCTCTGCAATTTATGCGCGGAATGATGGACGAGTGTACACATTTAAAGAACTTTTCAGTACCATTCGATACGTCTCTAATAATAGCAGTATGTGCACGAGATGATGCGTACGTTCCCCGAGAAGGATGTTCCAGTCTTGAGGATATATGGCCAGGAGCTGAAGTAAGGTATTTAGATGCTGGCCATGTAAGCGCCTATGTGTTGCACCAGAAACTGTTCAGGTAGATGCTTAATAACATATTATTGTAGAATATTATTATTTATGGAAATTAAATTTTTTCCCTTTGCAGATCATGTATTATTGAGGCTTTTGATAGAGCTAAAAAGATATATGCTAATGCGAAATATAAACCCTTATCAGCAGCTATTAAATAAATCTGGGAAGAAAGCATAACCTAGTTACTGTTTTGTTTTTTAAGTTATTGCTGGCATTTTTTTTAGTTTTTTCACAGTAAGTACTTTGGTTTAACTCCGATTGCGAGGTATATAGGAGGTATTTCTTATCACAGGAAATAGTTAAATTAGAGCGCAAGAATTAAGAAAAGAATTTAAGTCTTATTCTTCGTCCTGCCAAAATGGTACATATTTTCATCCGCAGATTATTTCCTAATTCTTATTCACGATGTTTTTATCCTCAGTAAGAGGAAATCCCGTCACATTTATGACTCCAATCAATCAACAGCTAATTGAAAATTGCATTTGAATTTAACATAAACAAATTAATACGAAATTAATATATTTCAATAAAAATTGTCGATAACAAAATTTGTGGTTATGTTTAGTACTCTGTTTTCTGGTAATGCTCTTTTCGGAAAGCCGATAACTTGAAGCGTTGACTTTGAAGAGCTTGCTCCAGTTCTAATACTTTAACGTGAATCTCCATTTCCATAGTTTTAAGCTGAGATGGTGTTAACTTACACAAGTCCATTTCTTGCTGTTGCTCCTGGCGTGAATTACCATCTTTTACGGTAGCCACAACAACACCAGTTGCCTTCGATACGTTCCGCGAAGCGGTTGTTAAGTTAACCAAGTTTTGACTATTGCGATTGGCTTTCACCTTACTGGCGATTACCAGCTGCGCGGTGCAGGCAGCAATTTCTTGGGCAGCGACAATTAGCTCAAAGTTCTGACCCGAGTC
Source organism: Drosophila nigromelanica (assembly GCA_004149465.1). Lineage (NCBI taxonomy): Eukaryota > Metazoa > Arthropoda > Insecta > Diptera > Drosophilidae > Drosophila > Drosophila nigromelanica. The sequence continues at coordinate 64,066 of SCDS01000113.1, read as the reverse complement.
ACTGTTCACCGCATTATTAGCAGCTTCCACGAGATAATTGGCAGCCTTGGCCACACTCTTTGATGCTGATATTAATCCGTCTGACCATTGGCTATTGCGCTTATAAAATTCATTTGCTGATGCATTACCTAAAACAATAAGGATTGATTTTTTTTCAGTTTAAAACATAATAAATCTTTGGTTTGCTATGTTAACTTTTTACCTTTTTGGGAGGAAACGATTTCTTGTTGCAGCACACGTGATTTCAATATTAATATTTTAATACACTCCATTAAGGCTGTGCAGGCTTCCAAAATTTTCTCATTTACTTCAAGTTTTATTTTGTTGTCATTCTCACGGGACTTCGAGAGTAGATCAATGATTTTGGAAGCCGCTTCTTCAATGGCAGCGTCCATCTCCTTAAGCTCAATTTCAATCATTTTACCAAGATCGACGCTGTTTTCAAAGTTGTTCAATATTCCTTGCACAAGCGCATTCAACTCAGTTAAATTTTTATGTATCTCTTTCGCGAGAGACTCGAATTGCTGATTTTTGTCATCATTTTCAACTACTTCAAAAAGCTTCAGTAAGTCTGGCCATATGGAACGTACTTTGTTAAAAACATCTGTATAATAAAATGTATTTGGTTATAAATAATGTTAAATAATTATGCATACATATATATTACGCTTACCTTGCCCTTTTTCAATTTCTGTTGTCGTTGTATAAATTATATCACATTGTTCATACAATTCTATAAAGTAATACCCTAAATATATAATGTCATGTATCTTATCAACGCAACCGTCAATTGGTATATGAGAGGAAGATCTCAATTTGTTCAATAATGTATCAATTTCTGATGATAGTTTTGGAACAACTTCTAATGGTTGCTGAGTTCCGTCGTTCAATTTCGAAACACAAATTTCTTTCACAGTCTGAATAGTTAATTTTCTTAATGTCAGCAACTTGTCTTCACATAGTTTATTTGAATTCGTTATAGAATCAGCTTTGGACACTGCTTGGAGTAAATCATTTTCGAGTTGGCTCTGTTTTTGTTTCAGATCCGTTGAAAGTTTATCCGAAACTAATTTTTCCTGATTTAGTAAAGTTAACGTTGCCTCAAATTCCTATAAAATAAAATAAATAATTAATGAAATACATATTAATATATTGTTGAATAAAAAATGATTACCTGTAATGCGATTTCCTTTTCTTTTAGCTTTACATCGGTTTCATCCAAAAGTACGCGTAGGGCTTGGGCATCGCTTTGAAGAGTTTCTTGTAGTTTTTTATTCTCAATTGAGAGTTGTAAGTATTTTTCTTCATACTTTTTAACATTTTCGGTGATTTCGTTGTCTCTGATATTTATTAAATTTTGCGCTTCTGCAAGTTCTTGTTCTTTTTCTTTCAATAATAATTTAATATTTTCAAGCTCGACACTAGTTTCTTGTAAAACATTTACTTTTGAATACAAATCAAGATTTTCGCTTTCTTTTTCGTGAAGTCTAGCCTCATATTTAGTTTCTAGTTCATTTTTACTTGATTCAAGTTCTTTATACTCATTTGAAAGTTGTAAGCATTTTTCTTCATACTTTTTAAGGTTTTCGGCAATTTCCTTATCTTTGATATTTAATAAACTTTCCGTTTCTGCAAGTTTTTGTTCTTTTTCTTGCAATACTAATTTAATATTGTCAAGTTCGACATTAGTTTCTTTTAAAACATTTACCTTTGAATATAAATCAAGATTTTCGCTTTCTTTTTCTTGTATTCTAGCCTCATATTTTGTTTCTAGTTCTCTTTTAGTTACTTCAAGTTTTGAATTTTGGCTTTGAAGATCTTCCAATTCTTGTAAAAGCTTTTCGGTATTTTTTTTATCAGATGTAATAATTTCAGTATTTTTCAATATTTCATTATTTAGCTCTTTAATCTGCAACAATAGTTCCGAATTTATTTCCTTTTCTTTGTTTAAAGATTTAGAATGATCGCTATGCTGTAATAAAATATTTGTAGTAAAATAGCAATTAAAGATTGAAATATATGTCTTACCTGACGTAGTAAATTAATGTGTTCGTCTCTTATTTGTGTATACATAACTTTTAACTTATTAAACTTTTCAGATGATAACTTTTGTTTCTCCTCCTCTTCAAATACTTTTTCTGTAAATAAATAACGTATATAAATTATTAAAGTGGTTTTTAAATGTACTTTGGATATTTCTAGAACAGAAGCAGGAGATTTGTAATGTAAGACTTAGAAATTCTAACTTACGAATTAATATTGGATTATTAGTCAACTGCAGTTCCAAATCATCTTTTTCCATGCGTATGTTAGCACACATTTCTTTCGTTGAAGCCAGATCATTGGATAAAGCAGTGTTATTCCTTTGAAGTTCGAGAACATCTTGTTTATAACTCCGTTCTAGACCTTCATAGTTATATTTCCACTCATCTAGCTTAGCTGTGAGTTGTACAATTATATCGCTTTTATCTTCTACAATATTTTCCAAGGCATTAATACGTTCGTTTAAAATGTGATCTTGTTGAACATGATCAGTATTGTCATTGGTATTTGAAAAATTTGTGTCAACAAGATCATCCACAACCGGATCGGGTTCTGATTGGACAAGCACCACAGGAGGTACATAGCTACCAAAATCTACCTGAGACTTAAAGTTTGGACTCTTGTCTGGCAACTGTGGAACAGTAATTAGGTCATTAAAGTATTGTAAAGGCCTCACGTTATCATAAAACAATTTCAATTTAACAAATATGCCAGAAAACCTTTCTCTATGACCACCAAGGACGTCATTGGGCAACTTTTCATGAAGTTTGAACATTAGTCGGACACTCATATCATATAACGGGTTTGAATCTTGTATAAGGGTAATTAGAGGCGCTAATCTGCATTGACCCTGTTGTGTCATTGACGATATCCGATATGTATTAATAGATGAGAAGATTGACACTTGTAGAGCAATGATATCCTCCAAATAGTCAAAGATTTCCACACAGAGTTGAAAGCTAAAATTATTAATAATATTAAATATACTAGTTAAAATTGTTTTTTGATAATACGTACTAGTAATTTAAATCCTTATTGGAGGCCGTCGCAATTTCAGCATATGTTATTATAAGGTTGCCGGGAAATATTCGATTCTTGTCATGGAAGTTCAGTTTCGTTACCAACAGCTTGCTATACGCCTTAATACAGGTGCCAATATCGTCTTGCAGATGACCCCATGACTTTCCAATTTCCGAAATCATTTTCATATGCTTTTGTGATTGCTGAAGAACACATCTATGGGCTTCTCTTAACACCTTGTGCAATAGATGGCAAAATTTCCATGCCGTAAATCTATTTTCCATAATCGGTTGACGAGTTATAAGCGACCAAAATGTTTGTGCTTCTTTCGATCGGTGTATTATAATAATAATCGAGCGAGCATGTTTCGATTTCAATGGAGCTTCGATTCCTTTAAGAGCTTTATGAACACTAACATTCTGAAATTTAAAAAGATTAAATTGCATATAATTCAAGTTAAATTATCAAAATTTATATATAAAGTTTATAAAGTAACTGAAAGTTTGGCTGGATTGAAATTAAGGTTTGGAGGGTTTCAGATGGTAAAAGTCTGGCTCTTGGCCAAATATCCATTAACAGTTGACTGAATCTAAATATCCAGTAAAATCGGAACACTTTCAGTTAAGCATATATGAATTTATAAACAATTAGTATATTTTAAGTTTGCAACTTGAAGTCTTTCTATTGCGAAATAGACTTTTTTCGTTGCAATTAAAACTACTATATCGAAAAGATATTGTAAAAATAAATTAAGATTACTTGGAATAATGCCATATACTTGTCTGTCTCTCAGTTTTAAAGCTTTCATCATAAAACTTTGCATATAACCGACTTTCTTGTTGCAGACAGTTGATATGTCGAAGTTGGCCTACTATCTGTATCTAAAACGTTTTATTTAGTATTAAATTACTATATACTATATATTGTGCGCAACGTTAACTGGACATATAGTGTATATTATATATTTATCTACAAGGCATTTTAATTTTCATAACACCGAAGATACCTGTTTTGTTGTTATAAAAAAATTATACCTATGTATGAATCGGATTACTTGGCTAATTCATAAATTTCTACACATACATGTACATATACCAAAGGCGATTAAAAGAGGTGAAGCTGCACTTTTCTGTGTACGTATGTATGTTTATATGCACGCTCACAATCTATATATATATATATATATATATATATATATACATACATATATACTTTGTATGCACATTCATATAACACACAAGTCTATGTTTGCTCCAAATACGCCAAATGCAGTTGTGTCTGTGTGTATACATGCACATATTTACGCGCATATAATTTAGCTTATAGTTATGGCTAATTCTCGTAGAAATATTTAGAGCACACATTGTGTGGTTGCAGCTGTGTTGGTCTCTACATACCAAGTGAAAGAAATCCTTTTCCGCATGAGTTGCCATTGCTGGGCCTGAAATAATATACTTTGCGTACGGCAATACAAGGTGTGAATCACGGTCTGATTCATATGTGTGTGTGTGTCGACTGAAAAACAAAATACATTTGGAACATTACTTATCTTATCAAATGGAGTATTCATTTATACTTGTTTACACAAGCATATATATACGCATGTGTATGTGTACATAAACAATAATTTGTCATTTTTATCGATATTTTCGATAATTAATATTTTATTATGATAAATTGGGTGCAGTATTTTTTACAAACCAATTTAGGCAGTTTTGCTGTGATATGATTCTCGATTTTGGAATAATGGAATGGAACAAGCTTGAAAGAAGTCGATAAGTTCTTTGTATATGTATATATATTTTTTTTAGCGTACAGAATGGAAAATAAATACGCGCAGATGTTTTATATCGCTCAAGTATTCGTATTTCATTGGCAATAAAAGCGACTGCCTGTTCTTAGATTCGCTACAATAAATGTTATAAATAAGTACTTAATACTATTAAGCGTGCGTCAAGAAATGTTGGATACTTGAACGCCGACAATCGAAAAGTGTGTGAAAAGCATCTCTGTCCGTTACAGCTCTGATGATTTAACGAAGGCTTCAGAAAACACAATCAGCGCACCGAAGAAATTGCCTTCAAGTATACCTCCTAACTAAAACTCCATCAAACTTAGAGTTTTTCCAAACGAATGATATTTTATAGTAATTCGCCCGTGTTTAAGAATGCCGTAATACAGGCAATAGTTGAAATATAGCGCACCAAGTATTCGTTTCTCGCTGAGCTCGATGACATCAATCAATTCAAAGGCGGCAATCAAGGAAGTGCTGCTTTTTATAATAAAAGGGTTCTTGAGTGGGTGAGTTTTAGCCTGATCCCATATTCAAAAATTCATTACCAAAAATATTTGGTATAGTTGAAAAAAGCGTGAAAACTCCAAGCTGATACACTGAGGATCGCTAAAATATTTATGAGCAAATGCTTAAGAGAAATTATTATGAAATTATTAAAGAATCTGAATGAATTTTGAAGGTAATTTTAGGCTAAGAAGAAAGAGAATCGCTCTTTTACTAATTTAACCGCTATTAAATAGATTTTATGCAAAATCCAGTGATTACTGTATTTCTCAGCATTGAATTATTAAAAAACATAGAGAAGGCAAAGGAGGGCCTTAATTTACATCAAGGTTGTTTTAATATTATAAGAAAAGATTCACAACCTGCGCCAAAAAGAGAATTTAGGACTGTTTATCTTGCAAACTTGTCTGCTAATGAAAATTTTCTGTTTGCTAAAGAAGGGTAAATATTGATGCCGAGTATAATGTATTGATATTTTATAGTAAATAAAAAATGGCGCTTAAGTCAGACGATCTAACACGATATCCAAAAAAAAAGGCTCGGTTTTGGTTCAATAATATACAGTTCGGTCATATAAACTTATACTTAATAAGCACAAAAATAATATATTTCATTAAAGGCTGCAAACCGGATTTTAACCGAACGGGTTCGAACTCGTTATAGCAATAATTTGTTCATGAAACGAAATTTTTAACGAATTAGGGCTCCCAGTGGACGATTTACAAAAATCTTAACACTTTGTCTGAATTAGATAATTACAAATATATATTAAAAACGTTGTATATATTACATAAGTATTATTATGTATTTATTACTTATAATTAATTAAATTGCTCTTGACTATTTATCTTAATTTCTGGTGTATCAGAAACCATAAGATATTGCTTCCTTCTCTAAGTCTCTTAAATGGGAATAGGTGTTAATAGTGCACGAGCTATTTTATTCATAGCTTTTGTTCATACATGATGTGTGTATTTGTTGTTGTTTTATTTTAAAAGCTATTCGAATTGCATTTACATGCAAACGAAAATTTAATTGGTTAGTCTTTTTAATTTAACTCCAATATAAACACTATATCACAGGTAAAACGGAAAAGGAACTTACGATTAGAATATTTGTTGCTGAACAAAGAAAAAATATTTAACAAAATAGAAACGTCCTTAATCCTTGAATTTAAATAAAAGAAACTATATTACCTTGGTGCATATATGTTTGTCTATTTTTAAAATAACAAGGACATGATATTTGATACAATAGTTATTCAACAACTTATATATGTATGGTTATATAGAGATGCATATGTACATATATACATTAATTAAAATCGGTCAGGGTATTCTGCATATTGTTAAAAATGTTCCTTATGCCCTACTTATTTATTTTTGTACAGTTTTGTGATCAATTTTTATTTGGGGTAGTCTCTGACCCCATAGTGTATATATATAACTATACATATATGTGTGCATATATGTCAACCCATACATACATTTTAAATTACGACGCCACTTATTCGAGTTCTTAATTAGACATTATATATATGTATATATAAAGCATTTGGCCTGAAAAGCTTCGCACTTTAAATAGTGAAAATAGGCTATATAACCATATAGGCTACATATCGTATAGGTGTTACAGAATCAGTTTAATTATCAGTACATTTTATTCACTAGCTTTACCTTTATAAAAACTTAAATTTTTTAATTAATCTTAGTAAAATGGCGGACGAAGAAGATCCTTGGGGTTTCGATGATGGGGATACCGATACAAAAAGTGTTCAACCTGAACCCGAACCTTCAAAAGCAGAGAGTGTAAAATCTGAGCAAAGATCTGAAGCAGGCCCTCAGGCGGAAGAGGTTATTGGGGAGCAAGAGAATATTGTTGAGGCTGAAGTTGAACTAAAGGCTCCACCTCCACCAGAAGATGACGGTTACAGGAAACCAGTTCAACTCTATCGGCATTGGGTCAGGTAAGACTAAACTGAATTATATGCAAATTCAATAACTAAAAAAATCTTTAAAATACTATATTAATATAATTTATATTTTTTTCGTTTCTTTTTATTAAAGACCGAAATTTCTGCAGTACAAATATATGTACAACTATAGAACCAATTATTATGATGATGTCATTGATTATCTTGATAAAAAGCAAGTTGGGGTTGCACGGGATATTCCTAGACCCCAAACATGGGCAGAACGCGTCCTTAGAACACGAGATATAAAGTGAGTATAATTACGTAATCTGCAATTATTACCGTGTATCTCCGATGTCTGCATTATATTTAATAAACATTTTTAATATTTTTTTTTATTTCTAGTGGAAGCGGTATTGATAATTATGCCCAATCTACAAAGCGGGATAAACAATTAATTCAAACATTAGCTGCATCAATCCGGACATACAATTACCACACTAAAGCATATATTAACCAAAAATACGCAAGTGTTCTTTAAATCTATACAATTGCCAACTTTTCAATTAAAAATCGATTAGAATAGTTTTATAGGATGTGGTTGTAAGAGTTTTGTATATACAATGTACATATAATTATTATACATTGAAACTGATATATCCCAATTAGAAATCGATATCATGAGATATAAATTTCAATTATAATGCGCACTTAGGAATTCTATTCAAAACTTTAAGTAAATGAACCTGTCAATAGATTAAGTTACTTGTGTATCGTTTATTTTGACGATATATTTGTTCGAATCATTTTGCTCATGAACGAAAAGATTTAAGTAAGTGATAATTTTACAAGTAAAATCTTAAAGATCAAGATAATTTAGAGCAATATAAAATAACTGTGCAATAAATATATATTTAAAACAATCGCGAAAATAATTCATTTATTTTTTATTTTATTGAATGGGTTTCATTTCGGGGTGTACTTAAATATGGAATCTATTTGTTGATCTTATCATCCTTTTATACAAAAGATCATTATTTAGCGTTGCTCATTTTCCTTTTGCGAACAGAGTAAATTTAAAAGAGGAATAAAGATATATATGTGTATTTAAATATTCAGGGTATATTCTTCAATTTTGTTTTCTTTGATTTCTATATCCTTACAAAACATAATAAGATTTCAAAACAAAATGTCAATCTGCACTTTCTGTTATAGAAAAACTTCTAAGCAGATCAACATTTTTTCTAAAAACTAAATTCTTTATTGTTCGTTGTCACACAGTAATGCTAAACTAACAGTAATTGATACGCACTGTGTTATAAACTGTTGAAAATATAAAGGCCGTTAGGCAATATGATTAATGCACACAATATATCAATTACGGGATAACAAACACTCAATTAAGGTTTAGAGTGAACATGAATACAACTTGAAAATATTAAAGCTCAACCAGGCACGCAAAATATATTTAGCTAATAATAAATACTAATAAATATATATATATTAATTTAAGATCAGTTTAAAACTGTTTGCTAATAATGTTCATAACAATAATAATTTTTAAAATAATAGTTTATAATGAAATAATAATATGAAAAATACTCGAATCATATAGTATAATAGGAAAGAAGTATTATTAACATTAATCAATTTAATCGTAAATACAAATGCTCAATGTTCATTTGTATTTGGGGTCACTTTAATCTTCGTTGTTCTACACAGTTCGTTCAGTCGTGACTACTTTAGTAGATTCTCTTTGCTTAAGTCGATGTGCCATATTATCATGAACGCTCTCAAGTTTTGGTTGGTAACATTAGTGTTACAGTGGACAATTCAAGTGGAAGCCGACACACAATGGTAGCAAACATATTTTGTAAAATTATTTTTATGCAAAATAAATCTAAATTTGTTAAAAGTGCCAAAGTGAAGACAATATAATCAATGTTATCATATTTAATAAGATCTTAGTCATTAGTAATTTCATGATATACGTTTTATTTTAAATGAATTCCCTTTGTAAATAGCTCGCCAAATGATCTACATGCACTAATTCTTGCTCGCGGTGGTAGCAAGGGAATTACACAGAAAAATCTAATGGAAATTAATGGCTTACCATTATTGTCACGTACTATCAAAACCATAAGAAACTCAACATGCTTTAAGCATATCTGGGTTTCCACCGATCACGACAAAATTGCATTAGAAGCAAAAAAATGTAAGTATAAGTTGCAATTAGAAGAGCTATTCTAGTATAATAAAAATATGTTTGTAACTATTTTGTTGATAGATGGCGCCATCGTGCATATTCGACCTGAGAAATACGCAATGGATAACACATCGTCTATTGAATCTATAAATGAATTCCTTGAAAAACATAAAGAAATTAAAAATTTTGCATTGTTTCAATGCACGTCGGTTTTCTTAAACGAAAACTATATTAAGCAGGCGGTCCGAAAGTTTAAGTCACATGACTGCGTATTTTCCGTTAAAAGGTAAGCTAAAAACAAGTTTAGTTAAAAAAATAAAGAAATAGAAAATAATTGTTATATCGGATTACTAATTTAATGCTTATAAATATATCCCCCGATGTTGACAAAATGTTGCTCTACTGTTAAACGAATAATTAACCACATTTAATTTAATTTATTTTTTCTCCTAACAAAATCAATTTGAAGGTCTCATAATTTGCGTTGGAAAAATGTTGATGAACAAATTATACCGGATAACTTTAATTTGGAAGCCCGACCAAGACGGCAAGACTGGGAAGGGGATATGGTAGAAGCTGGAATGTTTTACTTCTCAAAAAGAAATTTGGCAATGAAAGGACTTTTACAGAATAAAAAGTATGTTTAGTTGTTGTTTAATTCTGTCCATTGTCTCATAACCATTTTTGACAAAATATATTTTTCTTTTAGTCATTTTAAACTGGGTTCGAATCCCAGGCTTATATAAATTTTGTAATATCTTAGTTGAAGCCCAGAGTTATTAAAATCACTTTTAACTATAGACTACTTATTTATTTTCTGTTTTTTTAATACTAGGTGCGCCGTTGTTGAGATTGCTGCAGATGATGGCCTGGAAATTGATTCATATCGTGATCTTACCGTAGCACGTTGCATTGTTAATAGCAACTAAAATGTTGCATTACGATTTTTTAATAATCAGATATATACTCTATGTAGCCAAAAATGTTGTTATATAATATCAAAAATAATTAAATTGTTAATTCGAAATTCGGAACGAGTTTTTGTTCATATTATATATTTGTTGAAAATAAAATTTAAAATTTGTCGTTAAAGAACTGAAACCTTTTGCACATTTTATCGATTAATAAAGATGCGTACAGCGAAAACACATTATTCACAAAGTCAAACGGACTTGTTTTCTTTTTGTTATAATATTCACTCATTTATGAAGTCAAAAAGTTAATATGATATTAGGAATAATTAAATTTCTAGTTTAAAATTATGCACATATTTTTAATAATAACATATATTTTCGGCAAAATAAACTTGATAATTTGAAGTTAGCAACTAAAGCACTATGCACACTTTATCGATTAATATCAATGCTACAGTGGAAACGGATCATACATAACGTAAGACAGACTTGTTTGCCTTTCGTCATAATGTCATCACTAATATATTTTGTCTTATCGATATGTTTACTAATTTTAACAAATAGAATTTGTTTAAAATGAATATCCGAAAATTAAGTATTACGACCGGGATTTCACTCGGACGTACGAGATATTTTAGCAGCATTGCGAAAACAGAGCTGCCGGCATCATTTGTCAACGAAGATGCCGAGTATGTGCCTGTGCGTGATAAGTCCGGATTGCGGCAACAACACAGAAATGTGCTTCACGAAACGATGCCATATAATGAAGCAAACTCTTGGATTCATTTGACCGAGAAGTACCAGAGAAGCATATATGGACGCTATGGTGCTAAAAGCCAAGTCAGTCCACAGATTTGCTTTGGCACACTGTCCGAACAAGCCAAAGCCCTAGAGCGGCAAAGAATTACGCAACCTGAAACTCTGCAGCAAACTTTGGAGAAACTTCGTGTCAGCAAAGCCGCAAAGCTAGCTGTGATAAAAGAACGTGAGGAGGGAATACTTAAGAAGCTAGAGAAACTGGAACAGTGGAAGGCAGACCTGAACGCTAAGATCGAAAAGCGCAAAGCGGATGCGGCAGCCGCAATTCAACGCAAGGAGCGACTTATAGAGGAAGTCCGCAGGCATTTTGGATTCAAGGTGGATGCGAGGGATGAACGCTTCAAAGAGATGCTGGAGCAAAAGGAGAAGGAGGACAAGCGAAAACAGAAGGAGGCCAAGCGAAAGGTCAAAGAGGAGAAGATGATGGCCAAATTAGTTAAACAATCGAATTAGAATAAAGCATAATTGGCAAAGCGATAAGAATAGCTCTTGGCTAAATCACCAATGTAACTTCATTCAGGGTTACATAAACATGTTATATTAAACAATTTACAAAATGTTTACGAAATATACAGAGGTAGCCCACCCGGCAAATCTTTAAAAAGTTACCAAATATGTCAGTTAGATTTTAAAAAGCGTAAAAAAATTCTAATTTCATTATGCCAGTAAATGTTTCCAAAGATATTTAACTTTCATTCACACATAAAAATTATAGATTAAACTTTATTTAACTTCAATTCTCCACGTAAACTTAACAATTAAATTGCGTACATACAGACAGAAAATGATTATTTTAACGATTTGTAGACTTTGGTTTAAATTTTCAGCGCTCACATGTGTTGCACAAAAATTTTAGGATGTTCGAAATTTGTATGTTTAACAACTACTTACAACTAAAAATTATAAATATTGACACTATATACAAGGCACTTTTTCCAATAGAGTAAAAAGAATTTAACAGCATGACAAATAATAACTGTATTCGGTAGATAGTATAAATAGATTACCATTAGTTAACTTAGATCAGATGGTAATCTTCTTTTTCTTTTTAGATATTACTTGTCACACTCTAATTCTAGCATTTCGAAATCATAACAGCTGTAGGGTAAAATTGGTTTACTGTGTTGGTTTTATAATTTTTTAGATTTTTTTTTCGTTGCTGGAAGTATGTTGGAATAGTGCTGGCTACGCAATTTCTCGGATCGAATGTCCAGGCGCTTTAGTATTAACACCACAGCACAGAGGGCCAGCAAATAGACGGCCACCACATCCAGCAGATAGTACTGCCACCAGCTGTATGAAAACGGGAATAATCGTTATTTTTTTTAATATAATGATATTGTGCATTTTATAACTTACCCCATGTTCCGGGCTGGAGCCTGGAGGTGATAGGCCCCATTGTGTCGCAGGACGTACTCGGTCCAGTAAATGGCGGTCTCCAGTGCTGTCGATCGCTGATCCAACAGCAGATTCTGGCGGTATCTGGCGGCATTTCTGTAACGCGGATCGTGAATCACCTTCATGATAGCCTTGTACAGTTGATCGGTGGACAGCGTCTCCAGATCCAGCTTCATGGCATAGCCATCCACCTCCGCTTTGGCCGAGTTGACGTCATGATCACAGAAGACGGGCATCGTGACCACGGGAACACCGTGGTAGACCGTTTCGAACATGCTCAAGAGGCCGCCGTGCGTGACGAAGGCGCGCAGCTGACTGTGGCCCAGAATGTCCTGCTGGGGCAGCCAGCGGGAGAGCTTCACATTGGGCGTCAGATCGTGCATGTCCGCCGCGTTGCCCTCGTACTTCCACAGCACATTGTAGGGCAGGCGCGCGAAAGTCTTGACGAGCATGCGGCGCAGCGACTCCGGCATATTTGCCGCCTTCACAGACGAGCCCATTGACACGTAAATGAAGCCCGACGCACCGGACCCCGAAATAAAATCATCCAAATCCTTGGGCAATGGTCGGGCGGGCTTGCAGTGGATGCAAGCAACCTCGGCGACATTTGGATTGAGGGCGCGCGGATAGGAGACAACAGCATGTCCATTCTGGAGAATGAAGCTAACGTTGCGGGACATCTCGTACGGATGGGGGATATGCGCACCCAAGTGGTCGCGCATAACTCGATGAGTGCGACGCATAACATACTGTGTTCATATATTATTATAGATTAGTTAAGTTTCTTAAGTGCTGGGTATCATGCTTACACTGTGCAAAATATTTTGGCCAATTTGCATGCCCGTGTTCAGGGCACGCTCGTACAGGCTCATGTTGTCCGTGAAGCGCGAGTAAAAGTTGGGAGTTATCGCATAGCTCACCGGATTTCCGGCAAGGGACAGGCTGCCCGTGTAGAAACCAACAGTATTTATGTACATGAACGGTATCTTGTGCTGATAAACCAATCCCTGCAGGCACTCGGGAAATGCGCCGTCTAGTATGGCCAGGTCAAAGGTTCGATTCGCCAGATCCATGGTCTCCGCATCACTCAACATGGCCTCACAGGACTGAATGGACACAAATGGATGAGATTTGGGGAAACACGGATATTAATGCGACTCACCTCAAACGCATAGCGGAGTCCATCCCAGGGCTTGATCGGCATTTCGCCATTCATTCTGGAGCCCAGCAGATCCCAGTTTGTGTAGTTCTGGATGTACTCAACCAGACCAGCCGGTGTCACCTCGTGCAGGCCATCGATATGAAAATCGGCTGGAAATCCACTGAGGAACGTTATGTTGTGGCCCCTGAAAAAATACACAATTAATTGTTGATAGTGTTAGACCTTATTAACTATCCATATTAGGTAATTAATTTAAATTAAATTAATTTAAAATTTGGTTTCATCTAAAATTGAGTAAATAATGTTTAACTTTTTTTAAAGTCACAATTTTTAATTTGTTATCCAAATCTTGGGAATTCCAAATATTTTTGACTGGATCATTCTTAATTTTTTTTTTACTTAATAATAAAAAAGGAATTTTTTTGCTCTGGCATATAACAGTATAACTTCAATTATCTAATTTCACTAAATAATCACAACACATTTTTTACAACAAAAGCTTTTTTACAAACAATATTTTGAAATTATACAAATAAAGCTAAATTCAAAAATGTTTATTGAAAGTCAACAACTTTTTGTTTTTTTAAATTGTGAATTGGTTTAGTAAAATATATTTTTTCATTACGATCTTGAATTTTAGTTTGCATTTTTATTTACTAACTCGCATAATTTATAACAAAAGCAAATGTAGTTCGAGTATTTTATTTACTCAGATGTTTGAATAGAGTACTACCCGAAACAAATAAAACTTCCTTGTTTTCTCGTTAATATGCAAATGGAAAGTGTTGCTTAAATTTCATTGTTGAAGCTTTCACAGTTGAGTTCACGCTTTTATCACATGAGTGTATCAATAATTTTATGTAACCATATATATATTATGGAATATAATATTGACATTAAAATTTCGAAATCATTAAATATTTACAATTTTTTGCTTTGTATTGTTTTACACTCAATTTGAACTTTAATCGCTTCGGTCACTTTTTAAGGCTTTAAAACTCTCAAAACTTGCTTAGCTTAAATTTTGAACAGTGTGCAAGTTATTGTGTATACCCATTCAAAATACGCACCTGCTAATCAATCCTTTGGCTAGCTCCCAAAATGGTATCTTGTGCGATTTGGTGCCTCCCATGGTGCCCATTAAAATGTCCGCACCCAGGACGTGGCAGGTGAATATGACAATCAGCAGGCTGTGTATTCGGTACATGTTGCTGTAAAATAAGCATATTCAAAATAATTACAATATTTTTGTATTTTTCACAAAGTATAAAATCACAGTTTCACTTATTTTTGTTATTAAACTTAACACTGACCCACCAGCTGCGGCGACTTCAGAGCCGTATTTAAAATAAAATCCCCCTGCGACATGACATTTTATAGGTATCATTTGTATTTATTTAGTGTACATACATGTGTGTGTGTGTGTGTATGTGTGCATACATATGTATGTATAAGCGTGGCCAACGGTCAGAACAAGCCATTTAAAACATGTAATCGAGCGGTTAATGCTCGTGATTCTACCACCCAAAATTATATGTGTACTTATAATTATTCAGTTGGTGGCAAAAAGAATTTTAGACTGATCATAAAGCGGGCCATAGAACAGTATTGACAAAAAGTAAGCGCACGTGCCCACTAAACTATAAACTTGAAAACAAAAATTATTTTTGCATTAGGTGTAAAAACTTTGACATGGACATAGGGGTTAAAAGCTAATCTATGCATTAAAACTAAGTATCAACAATACTAGAAAATATAACAAATTGTAAACTATTCTTAAGAGCTGCCCTCGCATATACCCTGTATGAATTCACAAATAAAGAGTACCCGAAATATAAAATAAGAAACCTCAATTACAGAATTTCTTTATAAATTCAAGTAAACGCAAAATTATTCTAAAATATTTCGTTTTTTAAACGAGGTTTCTTAATCAACATTGCAAGCAAATTAAGCTTAATTGAAGTACAAAGTATCTTAAATTGACAACTTTTTTTTGAATGCTATATTTATGAAATTCGCTGGGTTCTTGTGTAAGATTTCCCACCTTCGCCGCATTTTGAGAATAATAAAACATGTATATCATGTATATATTTAATGGTAAATTTTGTTTCATAATTTTTAATTTAACTATGTATACCCATTAGTATAACTGTCCTCTGCCTGTTAATGATACCTGTAGAAAATCTCTTCAGATTTTCAAGGAGTACACTGAGAGTGTAGAACAGGTATACAGTTCCCAAATTGATTTTCGCCAGTGTCTGCTGGGTTAAGTGAAGGGTGAAATGCATGAAAAAAAAGTAATTAAGGCTGACTAAATATTCAGATGTGTTGAAGCTCATGAATGCGACCCTAATTTGCCCAGCTCATTTAGATGAACGTATAAACCTATGATGTGCTTAAAAGCATTTCGTAGTTTGTGCTTTTATAATTATAAAACAAAAAAATACAGATGATGTGATTTTTTTTTTTTTGGTGTTTAGCTCTATCATATTTAAACAAACTATGTAAATGCTGTACCATTAAAATAAATACGTTTGTGTGTACATTAAGTGATTTAAGCTGTTCTCGGGCTGACAAAGATGAAAAGCTTCGAAGTAATCGATCTCATACAAAAATTCTGGCAACAAATATGTACACTTATATATAAATATATATATTACTGGCGAGGGGTTGGCTAATGGATGTTAAATCACAAGCAAAACAACAATCAACAATCACATTGCCCACATTTAAAAACGATTACAAAAGATTACCAAAAAAAAAAAGAAAACCAAACATTAACAAAAAATTGTTTTGTTTTTGTTTTTATCGTACTTATATTTCCACAATTTAGCCGGCAACGAATTTTCTTTTAATTGGTCACGGTTCGTGATAAGGAAATGGAGATCTATAGTTAAATAAAGCGACTAAAATGTTCCCTATACGAAGTGCTAGAATATGCTAAAATATTTATATAAATTAATTAGACTGTATTATTATTATATATGATGTGTTACGAAAAGATCTTTAAAAACATAAAAGGAAGATAGATAAATATTTATAGTCTGTATCTACTAGAGCATTTAGTATATAGTATAACAAAACAATATCGAGCCCACTTAGCTCGAGTAGCTAATATACCCCGTTATACCCCGCTTGTGTGCATTTGGCCACTGCACAATTTAGGCATTTTAGCTTCTTGGCTTTCGAAAAGCTCACAAGCGACTTCAACTAAATCAAAAAAGAAAAACAAACCTCAAGTAAGGGTAACTGGCGGCGCGGTTGAGCTTGAATTCACCATAACCAGTTTCAGCATTCAGAGTAAGACTGTAATAATTACCATCGTTGTACGTGCATTGGGTTGAATGCGCCGAAAACGAAAATGAAAATGAAAATGAAATTGCGGGCCTTGTAAACGCAGCACAGTGTGGTAATGGATTATTTCAACCCGAAAAGGGGATCGTAAAACAAAAAATGTGGCTCGTTTGCCTAACAAGGCCTACATATATTCTATGTTAATAAATGAAAAGGCTGGGCCTGCATAATTTAAACTATATTTCAACTTGCACTAAGATATATTTTTTATAGCATATATTTAACCAAGCAACTAAAGTTGTTTATAATTATTAAAAGTTATAAATTTTATTACATTTGATAATAATATGGTGCCTGGCTTAAGCAGAAAGACAGATCTGTAGCATTTATTTCTATATATAAAAATAAAAATGTATGAGGTCTGATAAAAAGTGTTTCTATCAAGTCAGAGTGTTCTATGAGCACTTCAGATAATTTATATAAATAATTTATAAAAAGTGTAGCCCAAAACAATCTGAATAAAGCAAAAAATGCATTTACTAGAATTTTTGTGATCAACATTTTAAATAATTTAGTTTAACGAATATCTTATATATGATGAGCATTTCAGCTAATATAAATTCAGATATTTTATTGCTTGTGTATTTGAGAAAATTTTATCGAGTGACCACTGTATAAGCTATGTGATTTTGTTTTTTGCAAAAAAAAAAACATTGCCTAGCTTCTATAAAAGAAAACTTAAATATAAAGCAACTTTTTGCTATTTTATTTAGGTCACAGCTTAAAACATTTTTACTCTGCCATGTAAAATATATTTTGAAACATTTTTGTTTGAGTTTAAATTGGGGCTTTATAATTATATTATAGTATATATGTAGATGCTGTTTATTGAGAATGTTCCATGATTAAATTATAATTGTGGGGCGCCGCTTATCTGCATACTCAATTTGAGGCTTGCGTGGACGATGTCGCAAAACATTTTCGCGTTGCAAAACTGACCACAGGTCCATGATTAGCACAAATGTAGTTTTTGAACACAACCAGTTTCCTAGCTGAGCTGAGCTGAGCACTATGCCATAAACTCAATGAATTGCAAATATGGCCAAAAAGCTTGACGGCACTTGGCTATCAAACATTGTAGCTTTTAAACACTTGCTTGGGAGCAGTTTAAATTTGTCACGATTTTGTTGACACATAAAATCCACATTACAAGCAACCGAATTGGATTACAATATCATATTGCTGTAAAACAAAAAAAAAACACTTTTTAAGCTTTACCCATTATACGATTGCCCAACGGCTATATATTGTGTGTCATAGATATATATCTGAAACTGAAGTTTAATATGTCTTTGCGCGCTTTGGCATGCTGAAGATATTCAAAAAGACAGGCAGACAGACGGACAGACAGACGTGCGCGTAGATACTTGATTTGTAGTATTTTCTGTTTTTAAAGCTTTGCAACACACACACACACACACACACAACAACAACAACAACTAATTAACCTGTCAGTTTTATGTGCGCAGTTAAATAATGAAACATGCCCAAAAATGTGTCGAGATTTTCGCACATAGCCGGGTCAGAGTCAGACTTTTGTCGCAAGATGTGCAAAAAACTTTGCGCAAGTACAAAACCAAATTTAAAAACACGTTTCGAAAAAAAGCATATTTTGACTATTTATAACAGCAAAAAAAACAAACAATATTACAATGACAAAACGCCCACAAAAAAAAGCACAATTAATTTGCTTTAAAACACAATACTTGTGCGTTGCTCATCATTCCTTTGTCAATGTCACTTGCAATTTGTTTATTTTTTTCTTTTTGCTTTTATTATTTATATCTTTTTCTTTATTGTTGTTGTTGTTGTTGTTGTTGTTTTTTTTTCTGTTTGTGCCAAATCACTTCTCATAAATTATTTACAGATGGGACAAATAAAACCACACAAAACTTGGCCGCAATTCAAGCCGAAAATGATATTTTACAAACAAACTAACTGCCTAATTAGCATATTTTTGGACTATGCCAACAATAAAGAAAAAAAAAACTTTCAAATAAAATGTGTAACTCGCAAAGCCTTTTTTAATTTGGGACGTTTTTTTTTTTATCATTTTATAATTTTCAATGTGTTCCATTTGGTGTTTTGGTGATATATGCAAGTCCATTACATAATATACACGCACACACACACACACACACACACACACACACACGCACACACGCATATAAGTACATGATATAAATAACAAGTGTGACTGCGCAACAAGTTCGTGTCGCAAGTCTTTTGTTTTTGCTTCTCCAATTATTCGACAGAGTTTTTCTTGAACATTCAGGCTATGTTGGCTGTCCGCCTGTCCGGCTGTCTGGCTGGTTGCATTGCTTTGACCTTGCGCTGACCCAGCGCATTTGCCACCTGTTGTTATATTTGCAGTTATGTTGTTGTTGTTGTTGTTGTTGTTGTCTGGGGTCTCTTTTGCGCAATCAATTTGGCTTTCGCGCCGGCTTTTGTCGCGTCACAATTTTGTGTGGTGCAAATACAAATGAATCTACATACAAACATAACCATACATCAGATATATAAATATATATGTACATATATGTATGTGGTTATAGGCATGTCTCCGTAATTCATGTGTTCGTACGTACGCAGACACCACATGTTTGGTAGGCTGAAAATCTGGTTATCAATTTCTTTGGCAACGTAACATTCGGAGTCACTTTCAAACATTCACCATAAATACATAATAAATGTACCAAATATTTACTGTTAGAATATGTTTATTCCGAAATCGGGTCGAAGTTGTAATTTGATTTGAGCAGCCGCGCGTTTAAATATTATTATTTTGTTGCACTATCAACCTTCAGCCAGCTTGTTGGCTTGTTGGCTTTTTGTGCTGCACGTTTCATTGGCCGCCGTTCAATTCGGTGCGAGAAGCAGTTAACATACTTTCACCAATGCAAATGTATTATTTAATACAGGTATAATATAAGCGCAGCATTTTTGCACAGAGTTCACTTTCACGTAACCGTTACCGTTAAATGCAGCAGCAGCAGCAGCAGTGGCAGCAGCAGCAGCACCAAAATTCAATATTGGCCCAGAATAAAGACTTCACTTGTACAGCATCTGACAAGCTAAAAACTGAACATCATTGCCAATACACAGGGTATACAAAACGAAGCAATGACCACACATGTATATACTCTGTACACGCCACTTTTCTTTTGGACCGACCGCTCTGGCAAGTGTGTGGTGCAGTGTGTAAGTAGTTTCACCGCGCGATACTCTTGACTAACTAAGCGACTTGTTGATAAAAAGGCCGTTATGGCTTTTTCGGAGTCGCGTTGTTGAATGTAACGACAACAACGTAACGTTCGACTGCCGCTTAAGGAATTGTATTTTCTTTGGTATTATTTAGCGCATTTATGGTTACTTTGTAAGTGCATGTATTTGACTTGAGAACAGAGGCAGGGTCAAAAGCTGGAAATAAATAGCTGAATTTGACCTCTTTTATTATTAAGACAACTTGGTTAGTTGGGTATTTATAATAGTAAAATGCATAAGTGCTTTAAACTTAAATGCTACCGCATGACCTCAATAAAATAAGAAGTGAGCAATATTGTTGCCTAGCAGATCATTCAATTTTTCATGTATTCTATTATTCATAATATTTCATTTAAACTTTGTTTATTTAATATACATTATTACATTTTAGCACTTTACTATTTGTTGTATATATAAGAATTTTGAATTTTCCTTATTTATACCTATTTTACTAAACATTTGGGTTCGTTTTCATACACCTTTGAAGAAAGCCACATCAAATTTCTCTCTGTTCATTCAAGCAAGGTTCTCAATGCCATCTATTGGGCATATCTTGTACCTTGCCATACTGACATTTACTTTGCAAACTACATTCTGTTATTTGCTAAGCTCTGTAGTAAGCAAAGTTATGCACCAACTAATTTATATCCGGGTTTGAGTCCGAATTAAACAAATTACATTTGACACAAAATTGCCCAATGAGTTATGTGAAGTAGAGACACAGACCCCAAACTTATTCTGGTTTGAAAATAATCTCATAGATGGCGCTGTTAAGCTGAAAAGTGTTGCATACTTTTGCTATATTTATTTATAGGCTATCAACTTTTTAAAATTAAAGATTTTCTATTCAAGATTTTGCTTAACTCTAGTTTCTTTATTGGTATGTAAGATAATGATAATGAAATGCATTGAATTATATAATATATATATATGCCTTCTGCTGCTTTTAAATATTTGCACAAACTATTATACCTTTTTAGGCAATTTTCAATGGGTACAGGGTATTATTAAAGGAGTGTAATAAAATTGCAATTTACGAAACATTATTACATAATAATATAGCATTATATTTAGAGTGTAAGGATGCGTAATAACTTGCCATGCCACAGCTGCTTGGCACTGAAAGTAAAATTGCAATTTTAGTTGATCACTTAGTTGATAAGTTCACAATAAACTAAGTTCACTTTTTCATTTGACAAAGTAAAAACCAAGCTTTGCAACGCTCTCTCGTGACTCTTTTCCTCTCTCTCTCTCTCTCTTTGGCACTTTGTATGTGTGTGTGTGTGTGTGTGTTCATTAATCAGCATGTGCGCTTGGCTGGGCTAAGGCCAATGCCAGTTGCTGTGTTCCTCTACGCGAGTTAAGATCGGCTCTGGACGCAGCTTTTGTTTGAGCAATAAAGATATTTTCGAATTATTCGCTTGCCAATTAAGCGATACAAATAATATATATATAGATATTTATGAACAAGAGCAGATCGACGAACAACCGATATGTTTATATAATATATATATACACATATGCATGTATGATTGCTTATATATTGTGAGTTTCAGTGCATTCCGGTTTTGGATTAATCAACAAATCGACAACAACAACAAGAACAGCAACGACAACGTCAACTTACGACGTCAGTGTCTACTTTAAATTCAAAACAACACAAAAATCCCAGTCAAAGGAAAAATTCACATAAATTAAACAATTCTCTTTCAAACCACATTTGCAACTCGACGTCTTCTTAATATAACAATTGTCTGCTCCCCAAGAAGCTGCTGTTTCGGGAATCGAAGCGAGAACAAAACTGCAAAATGATTAAAACAGGTAATACTCAATTCACATATATGCTATTATATCTGTGTATTTGAATACCCTTGCTGAGGATTGTCACGAATTGAATAGCAGTCGGTGCTATTTAAAAACAGTTAGCTTGATAGCTTAAATAACTAAATAAAAATATTGATTCTTGATCAATATCAACAGCTCAGTCCATATAGCTATGCCCTAAGTAGGCTGGATCGGAGCACTATTTTATATAGAGGCCATAGAAAAAATCGGTTAAAAATTAGTTTTTGTATCAACAACTTTGTTTTGTTTTGAACGATTTTTGAACCAAATCAATATCAATATCGGAGCAATTTGTTATATAACAGATATATCTCTGCAAGGGTATTTAATCTTCGGCTCCGTGAAGTTGGCGATCTCGTTGTTTTATATACAACTATTATATATATTTATAATCTGACATTTCACATAAACAATAATTCATCAACTAAACTAAACAGTCTCATTTGTTCAAGTGATAAGCACTTTTCAACGAGTAAAATTGCTCTAGTCGGGAACACCCGACTCGGAGGAGGCGGTGAAAAGACTCAAGTCAAAGCGCAAGTTTATAGTATTTAATAAACGGGGTTTTTTTTTATATTTGGGGGAAGATATCTTAATTCGAAAATATTCAAAATCTGCGTATGCGCGAATATATTGAACCAAATTTGGTGGAGAGTTTCGGAGATATTTTATAAGAAATCGGGACGGATTATCAATCATTTACAATAAACTTGATCTGCATATGGTAAATAAGAACTTGAAAAATTCGATTTTCTAGCTCTGAGATCAAGGCGTCCATACAGACAGACAGGACGGCGTTAAATCGATTGATGCTAATCAAGAATAAATATGTATATACCAAAACCAATTTACCCTGTTTTTGCACATTTCCAGTGATGTCAGGGTATACAAATATTCCAGTTGGAAAAAAGTTCGCTTGAAATGTGCATTCACTGAATTCGTCATGAAAATTATGGCACAAACGGCAGCTGCCACCGAGATGGCTTAATGAATGCGCAAAGCACCTTGTGAAACTAGAAATTGAACTAATTGTTGGAATTTCCTATTGCTTGGTATTCCCTATTTCAGATAGTGTATTGCGACTATTCGGTGCAACGCTGATGCTCTGTGCCGTCGCTTTGGCCCAGGAGCGCTTTCCGCAACTGTCCGTGGGCAATGCCCTGGAGCCGCTGACATTGCCGACCGCTTTTCGGGTCCACAGCCCACCCGACTTATCGCTGCGCTCCAATTTCGATGAGCAAACGCTGCGTAAAATTGCGGCGGGCGCCCAGGAGTTCGGGCTCGACTTCCTCGCGCGCATCTCCGTCGAGGTGGAAAATGCCAATGCCGACTTTATGATATCGCCGTTCTCGGTCTGGTCGCTGCTAATACTGCTGTACGAGGGCGCCGGTGGACGGACGTATGAGGAACTGCGTCGAGTGTTGCGCATCAACGTCGAGGATGAGACGCTGCGCTCCGTTTACCGCGTGTGGAGCGCGTACCTCAAGTGAGCCAGCAACTGATTTAACTTTTCTACCTCGATCATCCACTTGTCCAATTTAGCACGAACACCTCCACAATTGAGGTGGCTTCCCTGCAGGCTCTCTACACGGATGTCACCTCCCCGGTTAAGGGCAGCTATCGGGATGCGGTGCAGGCATATGCCGTGCAGCCAGTGGAGTTGGACTTCTTCAATCGCCAGACTGTCTACCAGATTAACGAGGCCACCAATCGCTCAACACGCGGTTTGATTCCCTATGCGGTGTTGCCACAGGAAATTTATGGTGCCAAAATGTTTATGCTGTCGTCGCTCTTCTTCAAGGGCCAGTGGAAGGTGATTAATTGATATGCACACAAATCTGACGCTGATACAATTCAATGATCATTTGCAGTTTCCGTTCAATGTGAGCTTGACACGCACGGAGCCATTCTTCGATGAGAATGGCGTCGTTGTCACCCAGGTCCCAATGATGGTGCAGGAGGGCAACTTTGCGTACGTCACCAACATGCAAGGCCTGGATGGTTATATACTGGAGCTGCCGTATGGCAAAGAGGATCGACTATCGATGATTGTTGTGCTGCCCAAGCGGGGCTTCAAGCTCACTGATGTGGCCAGAAACTTAATGGATTTGGGCGTGTCGCCGATTCTGCAGCGACTTGCCAAGTTTTCACTTAATGCGCCGGAGGACAATGTTGTTGAAGTTTCATTGCCCAAGTTCAGTACAACGACGGACTTCAACTTGAAGAAATTACTCGAAGAGGTGGGTACCAACTATAGCGACCCCGTCGTAGTCCACTTAATCAACAAAGGCGCTTTTGCAGATGGGCATACGGGATCTGTTCGATGAAACCAACGCAAATCTTAGCCGGCTGGCGGATGGCTTGTTCGCCAAGTACTGTGTGCACGCCACCAAAATCATTGTGGATGAACAGGGCACCACCGCAGCTGCCATAACTGCGTCCGGGCTGAGCAACAAGTCGTCGCCGCCAAAGTTCCAGCTCAACAGACCCTTCTTGTACATGATCGTGGAGAAGTCAACCAGTCTGTTGCTGTTCGCTGGCCAAGTGCGAAATCCCAAATAGCCAAATAACTCGTGTTGTTTTGTTTTTTAATGTCATAACTTAAATAAACTATAAATGCGGTGATAGGCTATTTTTTCGCGCGGCCTGCAGCTTTTTTGCCACCAATGGGTTGTTGTTTGTCCTTGCTGGCCTTGCTTGAGAAAAACGGGTGGGTCTCTGTAAGCAAGAGACAAGCGACTGTTGAGCAAGTGAAATCTGACAGGTAGTTGGATCGCTTACCGTCGGTGGGCGCATCGGGCAGGCTGACGTCATAGTGCTGCATTCGCCTGCGCTTGGACGCCATGATGTCGTCTTCGTAGTCACGCGAATCGTTGCCAACTAACGTTGAGGTAGACTCCAGATTATCTTGGGCTGTATAGCCATCCTCTGGGTCCTCCACCTCGGGTGCCATCGGCAGGAACTGTAAAGCATTCTCGTCTTCGCCCTCTTCGTCCGAGGAACAAAATGCCGCAACTGGTTCCACTTTTTGTACATCGACTTCGATCTCCTCGTCTTGTTGAGCATCGGCATTCAGGTCCACCGACTTGTCCTCATCACCAATATCGAATTCGGATTCACGCTCCTCGTACTCAACATTTTCGTCGAGTTCCTTGAAGTCCGGCGCAAAAGCCGACCAGTTCTCTACCTGATTTTGCGCCCAAATCGAAACCAAGCCTGAACTAATGCTCGCTATAATTGGACGCACC
Source organism: Drosophila nigromelanica (assembly GCA_004149465.1). NCBI lineage: Eukaryota > Metazoa > Arthropoda > Insecta > Diptera > Drosophilidae > Drosophila > Drosophila nigromelanica. Next base: position 38,582 of record SCDS01000113.1, on the reverse strand, counting down.
GGATGCCACACAACATCCAGCAGTAGTTCGCCCTTGGTGCCGTGCAGTATCTTGACAAGATTTCCAATTGACTTCTCCCAAATATACAGCGCATGCTGGCGAGCGCTACCTGCACAAATGTATTCCCCATCGCCAGAGAAGCAACATTTCTTCCAAGTGGTTCTGCAAGAGCAAGACGAAATAATAGCCAAATGGTAACTGCAGAAAGACAAAGTAGCTTACTTGTTCACCAGATCCTGTAGCTTCTGTATGGGCTCCGGCTCGCCATCTTTGCCCAATGCAATAATCTCTTTAGAATCGTAAACGCGTATAACCCGATCAGATGTGTTTATGAGAAACGCGCTGAAAGCAGAGCCCCAGAAGGGTAAGTAATCTATTGAGATGGCCGTAAAACAGTTTCTTGGTGTACATACTCGCCGCGGCGTGCGAACTCAATACTCTTGACTGCCGTCGCACTCGATGTACCAACAATAATGCGAAAGCTGGCGACCACCTCAAATGTTTCCACGTCCAGCACAAGTATTTTTCCCTTGGCATTCCCCGTGTAGATGTGCTTTCCACGTCGATCAAACGAGGCAACAATATTTAAATCGCCCTGCCAGGTAAAAAGTGAAGATATTAATAGTGTGTATTGTAAATCTTCCTTCCAGAAGAAGCTTACATCAGAGTCCAGCGGGAGGCAGCGATGCGAGCCGGCAATCTTAACCAGCACAGCTGCATATCGCATGGGGCAGACCAGCAGGCGGGTGTCGTTGCGCGGATCGAACTGCACCTTCAGCACCGGCGAGGGGAAGCGGTATTTGTGCTCCAATTCCCCGGTAAGAACGTCCCAGATGCAAACATTGTTGTCGGTCGAAGCGGACAGCAACTACAAATACAGAGTAATTCATATTTATAGTGTGATAGGCGGACAACTTAGAGTACATTTTAGTCACCTTGTGGCCGTTTCGCGTCCAGCTGAGACTGCAAACGGGATGCACATGTGCAGATATTATTTTCGCAATGCCGCGCGTCAAAAAATCCCAAATAACAATGCGTCCATCGTTGCAGCCTACGGCTAGCAGAGTGCCATATTTGTTGAAGGCGCACGTAACTGCTAGTGATATGCAATCCAGAGAACCATCAAACTCTTCGGGATAGTTTTGCCCAAAGGACTCTATTCAGCAAAACAAATGCATAATTGAAATATTAATGATTTTCTAAGGAAATAGCTCAGAACCTACCTAACAGTTCCAAATTCATGTTTGTGTTTCTTCTTCATAAATAATGCTCATTCGCACAAATCTGTACAATCGACATACCTTTAAATAAAAAATAAATAAATATCGATAGTAATCGATAATGATGTTTTGTTCGAGACAAATGTATCTTAATGTCAAACAAACTGAAATTAAACATGGTAATTGACATACATTTTAAAATATTTAAATTTCTTAGGGATTAATTTATTGCATTTAACAATAAAGCTTCTCTCTATATTTGTTTCAACAAGAAATTGAACCAGCCACATATGAACTAAATTCTTGGCTTTTAGTAAAAAACTCCTTTCAACATTCGGTCACACTAGATCCGAGTGGGTTTTGTGCGCACGTTGTACGTAAAAAATTTACAAATCAATTATAATTGCTTAAAATAGACTAAAAGTTAGCATATTAGTGCACCAACATTTACGTAAACCTGTCTTCTATCAACTTACAAATCATTTGGATTCAAATTTAAAATTTTTCGAGCATTCGAAATGATTTTTGTGTCGACGTCACCTTTGGAGCCCCGCTCCCGCTCCCTCGCTCTCATACCCGCGTTCATTCTTCTACTCTCATTCTCTCCCAAGTGAAGTGAAATAATGAGTTTGATTTTTAACTCAAGTTTAAATGTTATTTCGATAACCTTTTAAAACCAGCACATTCAAAATAGCTGTGTTTCAGTTGAATCCAAATTTTATAATAACCATCCAATTCGCCTTTCTTTTAGTTGGGTTTCTTTTTCGTCACAGCTTTCTTTATTTTACTCACATATGTATGTACACAACGTCTACATACACAAATACATATTTATGTTTTGTATGTAATTATTTTTTAGTGTATTCATCGCCAACCACGTTAAAAGGAAGAACGTGAATGTGAATACAAAAAAGGCAACACAAAACTACAACTAAAAACAACAGCTAAGTCGTCAATACATTTCCATTTTTTTGGCGGTGCAAGTGAAAAGTGCACGAATTTAAAAAAAAAACCACAGGTCTCAGCCGCAGTCCCGTTCCCCAATTTGCACAAAGGGCCATAAATAAATAGCAATAAATAAGCAGAATGTCTGGCGAAGAAACGTCTGCCGATCGCAATGTCGAAATATGGAAAATAAAGAAGCTCATCAAAAGCCTGGAAATGGCACGTGGGTAAGAGAACCTGTACATATATAATCCTATTTTGTCAACTCAACGTAAAATTGTTTTTCTTTCTTTGTTTTATCTGATGAGAATTTTCGTTTGTGTGGGGGTACACACAAAATTTATCGGGTTATGGGGGAAGGGGGCAGATGTGCAACGCGCCGTCGCGTACACCAAAAGGCAGTGGAATGTCCGATTGTTGAGTATTTTGTACTCACCCCTTGTTGGCCACATCAATTGGCATTGCTAAACAAAAAAAAAAAAAAAAAAAACAAATCTGGCCATCGATGGGTTAAAAATGTCACAAGATGCTTAACTTCAGCAGCTACAGTTTATTCTTACATGCTAATGCGATGTGGGGAATTTCTTGTTTGAATTGGTTGAAAAAGCCAACGAATTGGTTTAAACCAATTCGATTTCAATTCATGTGCGTGGCTGGCGTTGGTAACAAATAATAAAGCCCCATATCTGTGTGGCGTTGCCCCACACTCGCGCGCACACACACACAAAAACAATTACAAACGACTCTCAGCCATGGGAGTGTGCTGTTAGCGCTCTCGCACTCTTTATTTTGCGAATATACTTCGAGAGCAACACGTTTTTGTCAGGTTTTTATCAGTTCAAACCAGACACAGTCTGAAGCAACGCATTTGAACCCAGTGAGTAATGCGTGAAGCTAATGCTAATGCTGTGTTGGCAACGAAACCAAACATTGCCTGCGCGTTGCAACTGATTAGAAATGGACTCCTTTCGCATTTCCGTGCCAATTTGTAAACTAAACGCTGCATGTACGCACACATACACATGCTTGTATGTGCTCATTGTGTCTCATTGCGCTCTATCTCTCTCATGCTTCGTGCTTCTGCTTACTGTAAAAAGGTCAAATTTATATGTGTAGACCATAACAAATCATATGAAGTGCTGCAATTTGACATTCACAACGGATGTGAGCCACCTGAGGCGGTGGCGGCATTGTGAAAGGTAGAGATGTTATTTACAAAAGTATCGTATGCAGTCGATCTGCATTCCTTCAAAAATATCGATATATATTTTGAATTTTATAAAGATGAATCAATGGTAAATAGTTAAAGGCAACTAACCATATTAACTTTATACAGTTTTTGAGTCAATCTTGATCTGACCTGTCTATCTGTTTGAATGTCTCGATCTCGTAAAGTGTAAAGGTTCAGAGTATTAGGTTTCCGAATAATGATCAAATTTATTTTGATTGGGTTGAAAATTGACCCCTCTCGGGTATGTAAATCGGGTTATTTATATTTATATTTTACTGTGTCTCTCTTATTTTCTATATCGCTTGCGATTTTTATGATCTTTAATAATAATAAAAAGATGTGTGTCTTGCTTTAAAATAATATATATTATTGAGGTATAATAAAAATGCCCATAACATACATGTATACATATTTGAGTATGTATACAAGTAATAATATTTTTTTTAATTTAATCATCTGCATAAGTTAATGTCTTAATATTTTCGTTTTAGAAATGGCACCAGCATGATTTCATTGATTATTCCGCCTAAAGATCAAATCTCTCGGGTCAGCAAAATGTTGGCCGATGAATTCGGTACGGCCTCTAACATCAAGTCACGTGTCAATCGCCTTTCCGTCCTGGGCGCAATCACGTCGGTGCAGCACAGACTTAAGTTATACACCAAAGGTGAGTTCCCTAATCCGATCAATCAATTAATCAAATCATCATGTAAACGAATATGTATTCATTTTTGTAGTGCCTCCCAATGGATTGGTCATTTATTGTGGCACAATTGTCACAGAGGAGGGCAAGGAGAAGAAAGTGAACATTGATTTTGAGCCATTCAAGCCGATCAATACCTCACTGTATCTGTGCGACAACAAGTTCCATACGGAGGCACTCACTGCCCTGCTCGCCGACGACAACAAGTTTGGCTTTATTGTGATGGATGGTAACGGCGCTCTCTTCGGTACCCTGCAGGGTAATACGCGCGAGGTGCTGCACAAATTCACTGTTGATCTGCCGAAGAAGCATGGACGTGGTGGTCAGTCTGCGCTTCGTTTTGCCCGTCTGCGCATGGAGAAGCGTCATAATTACGTGCGCAAGGTGGCCGAGGTTGCCACACAGCTGTTCATTACAAATGACAAGCCAAACATTGCTGGCCTTATTTTGGCCGGTAGTGCGGACTTCAAAACTGAGCTCAGCCAATCGGACATGTTTGATCCTGTAAGTAATCTAACACTGCTCAAGAATAGCCTGATCTCAAAGGGCTGCTTCCACTGGCTTCAACGACGAAAGACGATCCGCACAACCTCTAAAAGTGTCTTGAGAAGTTTTGGTAAAAAAAAGGGTCCGATTTTTATCGATTTATGACTATCAAGACTACCAATTCTATAAATCGTCAGTCACGCAGCCAGTGGAGCCACTTGTCATGCTGAATGATCATGAAATGTATGCAACTCTTTGTAGAACAAGCCATTAATCAAAACTAAAACCCGACTTTTCTCTTGCAGCGTTTACAATCAAAAGTGATCAAACTTGTGGACGTGTCTTATGGCGGTGAGAACGGTTTCAACCAAGCCATCGAATTAGCCGCTGAATCGTTGCAGAATGTCAAATTTATACAGGAAAAGAAACTCATTGGACGTTACTTTGATGAAATTTCTCAGGTAAGTGCCGACTGACATCTGTAATCAAGACAAAAAAATAACTACAATTTACATTCAAAGGATACTGGCAAATACTGTTTTGGTGTTGAAGATACTTTACGAGCATTGGAATTGGGCTCTGTGGAAACATTGATTTGCTGGGAAAATCTGGATATCCAACGCTACGTACTGAAGAACCATGCGAACTCGACGTCAACGACAGTATTACATTTGACGCCCGAGCAGGAAAAAGATAAGTCTCACTTCACGGACAAGGAGGTGTGTATAACAAAGAGTCGAGATTAGTCAATTCTTATCAATCTTAAAAACTTTCAGAGCGGAGTAGAAATGGAGTTAATCGAGTCTCAACCGCTTTTGGAATGGCTGGCGAACAACTATAAAATGTTCGGTGCCACCCTTGAGATTATTACGGACAAATCTCAGGAGGGCAGTCAGTTTGTGCGAGGTTTCGGTGGCATTGGCGGTAAGTGTTGGCTGTTAAATAAGCAACTATTTTATACATGTTAACAATCTGTATATAGTGCGAGTGTAAGCTACAAGATTAATTACGTATCTACTGTTTCCATTCCTTTTCCTTCATGCTGCTTTTAAACATAACTCTAAATGTAACTTGGTCAACTTGACGTCGTTCCTTGTGCATAACCATCAACTCTACTTGTTTTAATATTTGTATTTAAATTTATATATGTATAGGCATTTTACGCTATAAAGTAGATTTTCAATCGCTACAAGCCGATGAACCGCTGGAGGACGTTGATCTTGATGATTACTAAACAAAACAAAACAAAAAAAAAACAAAAAAAAAAACAAGGAAAAAAGAAAGCATTCGCACTGCATAGATTTTCGGATCTCAATACACAAATATTTTTTTTAATTTATTTTAAAACGCCATAAATTGTTCAAAAATTGATAGGAACCAATTTACTTGCCGCATAGGAATATAAACTAAACTAGGTGCCCCGTCGTATCTTTTTTTAGCCATATATTTTAAATATAAATAAGTATGTTGGCAATATTTCACATTTACAGATCAAATTGATTTTACATACACTGATTTTAGATATCGGCATTATTTTAAAATTGCTCATTTTTTCAATATATTCTTTATTGAAGAGCCTTTTTGAGGTATATTTCAGTCATCTATTTAAATATTCTTAGTTTTTTTATCCCCTTTTGATCTTCAATAGAAAACGTAAATATGAAACACACCTTATATGTTTAAACTACAACTTGATAAGTCTTCGTGACACATAAATAGATAAGAAATCAAAGCCACATGCGTTTAAATATATGTATATACGAGTATATCAGGAACGCAAATAGACACATGCATATATAAACTTATATTTCGAAATAATTCGCGCAACCGTTAAAGAAATTTTAAAACTCATGTATTTACAACAACAGTAATGAGCATTATTGATTCTTGTTAAAATAGTCACCGAAAACCGTGTCATTATATATATACTCGTATCTGACAAGCATTTAAAATATTTACTTAGGCAATTACTTTGTTTGACACAAATTAAAAGCGACAACTTCTAAGTACACAAATAAACAAAATGCATAACAATAATGAACAAACAAAACCTGAATAAAAATGAAATAAAAAATTATAAATAAAAAACTAACATCTCCCGAAATCATAGACATAACCGCTTATAAATTATTTAAAATATTAATGTTGTATACAATCCTCTTGAAATTACAACTGGCACAACTCCCAACATAGCTAGGGCGATAATTATGATTAATCCTAAGCACTGGAGCCTCTATTGACGATGAACGATGCCAATTCCACAAATCAGTTGGAATACTGATCCATTAAATCTTTCATTTGAAACTAACTATAAAGTAAAGCACAGGACTTCAGAGCACGTTTTATCCCTTTTTTTAAATAATCATTTTTTTTAAAAAAAACTTTCATTTATTTTTTAAAACATTTTAAGAAGCATTTTGCTCGTTCTACCTACCCCTATATATTTCCTATTAATTTCCATAAAAAATTAGAATTTATATTTTACATTTGTGGATTTCTTTTTTACATTTTGAATGTACATATCTCCTTAATTATATTGTTATGTATCCCAGATTATGTGTATGCTATTATTAAATCTATTCTTTTAACATAAATTATTTTACGCATTTTCGCTTTGACATTTCAATTACAATTTTTAGTTTACATTTAGTCTGTTAATACTGTTATTTCATTTATTAATAAATAATATTGCTAATGCTTCTCGCAGGTATCTTGCGTTACAAAGTGGATTTCCAGAGTATGCAGCTTGATGAATTGGACAATGACTGCTTCGACTTAGATGACTACTAGATAATTTCACAGTTGTAATCAGTTAATCAGACAGCAAATTGAAAATTGTTAATTCATAAAAGAAACATAAAAATCGAAGAAAGCTAATAGAATATTTTAATAATACAAACTATACAAAAAGAACACACACACACACACAATCCTTCTTCCATTTTAACGTTGTTGGCGAATAAAAGTAAAATTGCATATAATACAAATATACCATAAAAAAGCAAAGATATAATGTTAAATCAAAAGAAAAATATAAAAAAGAAGCCGTTTTACTTGAAACAAGTCTTTTAAATGATTATAATTTTATTTTTGATAGTAATGTCAGATTATAACGTAAATCTTAATCAAACATACTATATATCAATGTTTATCACAAGCATAGTTCGCCCAGCCGTTCAATTTCATCCAATATAACATCCAATTCGCCGGATTCAAGCACGGGAAAACAAGTGAAGACCATGCGAAAGAAGTTTCCCAACTGACGACTACTTAGCGGCGTATAGCCAACCATCAAGGTGCCACTGTACGCCATTTGCTCCTTGATTTTGGGTGCAACCTGTTGAAGACTCATTAGCACCTGTTGGCTAAACACGACTGATCAGTTATTAGTTACCTTATACAAACGCGTCCACCAATCTGCAGTTTCCTCAGCGCTTGCCACCCGCATCGACTTTGGGATGTACCAAAAGCATACGTTGGAGTATTCGTGTTGCTCCAGCACAAGTCTGAAGCGATCTGAGCGTGCGCGCAGCTTCTGTTCCAGCAAGCGAGCCATTTCTATGGCGTGATCAACCAAGTGGCCGTAGTCACCGTAGCCGCGGGCCTTAAGCATAAGCCAAAACTTGAAGGCGTCTATTTTGCGGCCGCACTGGACGCTCTTGTTGCCGGTGTCGTAGGAGACATCGTAGAACTTATCCTGATGAAACAGATAGTTGACTTCAAGGCTGTTGCACCGCTCCAGCAGCAGGGATTCGCGGGTGAGAAACAACGAGCACTGCAACGGCACGCCGAGTGTCTTGTGCGGATTCCACGCAAACGAATTGGCGCGCTGCAGGCCCGCCAGCAGCGAGCGATGCTTGTAGGCGAGTAGTGCAGCACCGCCCAGGCAGGCATCCACGTGCAACCAGAGTCCGTGGCGAACCGCCACATCGGCAATGCCGTCCATGTCATCAAATGCACCCAATACTGTTGTGCCGGCCGTTGCATTGATGAAGAACGGATCACAGTCGCGTGCACGTGCCGCTTGTATCTTGTCCTCCAAGTCGTCCAATGACATTTGACCCTTGGCATTGGTGCGCACAGCTATGCAATTGTCGGCCCCAATTCCCAACCAATGAGCGGCTTTCATCAGGCTGTAGTGCGAATCCTCGGAGGTAAAGATCACAAGCGGCCGCATCCCAAACATACCAGTTGTTTTGACTGTCGGAATGCGCTTATACCGAGCCAGAACAAGCCCGTACATGTTCGAGGTGGAACCGCCAGGCGCAAAAATTCCGTCACCTTGGGAATAACCGGCCAAGCGGCAAACCGTTGATATGACCTCCGTCTCGATCAGGCTAAAGACAGGCGCCACCTCATAGGTGTAACTGAAAGAGCGCACTGTAAATAAGCAATACATTTATTGTATATTGTTTTTTTTATATATTACGAGCTTGTATTCAGGGCCTCGCTTATCCAGGCTCCAGCCAGTCCAAAGGGATCCATCTGTCCAAACAGCTGATTGTGAAAGCGGCCATGTGAGGTTTTCACAGAGTATTGAATAACCTGTTGACAGATCTGCTCGATCTTTGTAAGTGTGCATGTTTCCTTCTCCTTGATTGGCAGGTCTATGAGTTTCTAAGAGCACGCGTGAATATAATAATATTGAACTTTAACTTTGTAATATCAATTATAGAAAAAGCCGTTTGATGATTTTGTTGAACCCGTCAAGAGATTGCGCTAGCAGTTCAATAAAATGATCATGCATAATAAACTCTTTCAACGCCGAGCAATAAAGCCGCTTATCTGGAACTGTCTCACCAGCTTTGACGAGGCGTCTAGACTTCGCCCAGGGTAGGGTAGGGGGGACTCACCTTCAGTTCGTTCGGCTGCATAAAGTCAACAATTTTCTGTTGATCCCATTGCTGAGGATCGGCACAGAAGGTCTCCTTACTTTGTACCAGCTCAAAGACGTGCTGTAGAATCTTCCAATCGTCCATTAACCTCTCACGAATGCCATCGACAACCGATCCAGTATCAATTGTGCCATCCATTTCACTATATTTATGATCGAACCACTGCGCCCAGCTACTCGACAGGGAATGCCAAGTGATTGCTCGTGGCGCTGCATTGGACCTGATTTCGAGCTGCGATGCGGCGATTGAATGCTCGTTAAAGTTGTAAATTAATTAACCATAGTACATACGAATGAATACAAAAGCTGACATACATCGATATGTACAGTTGGCATGTGTTCGTGCCGGAATGCCACAACGTTAGGGTGAACCTTTTCTAAGGTACCCAAAACTTCTCACAAGCTTATCAAATATTCACGTGTTTTCTATTTACTTTACACAGGTGTATATCAGTATTAGCAACAACGTTTTCTACATGTACTCAGTAGATATGCCATATTTGATATTTTTTTATTTTCATTTGCCACGTGCGAAGTCTTGCCAGCGAAACGCAAACGTTTTAAGAGCCGGTTTATTGTAGATCTTTAGATATGGTATTTACTTATGTACTTTAAAATAATATGCATTTGCAATTTAAAGTACAATGAGCTTATCAGAATTTTTAATTGGCCCATAAAATCAGTCTGAATATACATATAAGTTAACTGATTGCAGAAATGCTTTCAAGTCCCTTTTGCTTAATTAAAATCCAACAATGATTAGCTCTAAGATTATGGACTGTTTGATCATACATACATTTGATTATACATTCACAATAGTCTGTTTACTACTGTAAATATTTGTTTTATTTCACCTTGTAGTATTAATAGAATATTACCTGATTCCAGGTAAATTTTGATTTATTAAAATGTTTACAAAGTAAAATTAAAAAAGGGGCGCGCAAAATGATATTTAAAAATCTGTGTGCCCAAATACTCGAATGAAGAACGAAAACGATAACAGCCTTTCTATCGATTTTACAGCTCACAAATCCTACAAGTTGGAACCACCAAACATATGTTTTTTATTGGAACGGAACGAGAAATTAGAGAACTGTTTGTTGCGCTTGTTTGGAAGTGTTGTTTTTGGAATCTTTTAATTGTAAATATAAATTAGCAAAATGGGACGCGCTGAAGTGGGTACTCCCAAGTACCTTGCCAACAAGATGAAGGCAAAGGGCCTACAGAAGTTGCGCTGGTACTGCCAGATGTGCGAGAAACAGTGCCGTGACGAAAACGGCTTCAAGTGCCACACAATGAGTGAGTCCCACCAGCGGCAGCTGCTGCTCTTTGCGGACTCGCCGGGCAAGTTTCTGCACAACTTTTCGAAGGAGTTCTCCGACGGGTATATGGAGCTGCTGCGTCGCCGCTTTGGCACCAAGCGCACGAACGCAAATAAAATTTATCAGGAGTACATTGCGCACAAGGAGCACATTCATATGAACGCCACTCGGTGGCTAACGCTTTCCGACTATGTCAAGTGGTTGGGACGGACTGGTCAAGTGGTGGCCGACGAGACGGAAAAGGGATGGTTCGTCACATATATTGACCGCAGCCCAGAGGCCATGGAGCGCCAGGCGAAGGCCGAACGAAAGGAGAAAATGGAGAAAGACGACGAGGAGCGCATGACGGAATTCATTGAGAAACAAATCAAGAAAGCAAAATCAAAGGACGGCGAGGACGATGAGACGCAAGAGAAGTATACGGAACTGAAACGTGAAGAAGAGCAGCCTCTAAAGCTGGACATACGATTGGAACGAAAATTCCAGCCAGAGTCCATATTAGGCAAATCGGCGTTACTCACGAAACGCACAGCCACGGATTCAGATGAAAAGGTGTTCAAGAAACCCAAGCCAGTGCCAGCGGAGAGCAGCAGATCTGCGTTAGATGAGATAATCAAAATCGAGGAGCAGAAAAAAGAGCGTGCCAATCGCAAGGATTACTGGCTCCATCCAAATATTGTGGTGAAATTTATTTCCAGCACCATGGGCGATAGATTCTACAAACAGAAGGCAGTGGTGCTAGAAGTTATTGAGAAATATCGTGCAAAAATTAAGTTTTTGGAAAGTGGAGAAAAGCTTAAAGTTGATCAGGTATTTACTATTATATCCTAAAGAATTTTAAAACTATTATTAGCAACATATATTTTAGGCACATCTGGAGACAGTGATACCCGCCTTGGACAAGGAAGTGCTTGTGGTAAACGGTGCCTACCGAGGCGCCGAAGCCTTGCTAAAAAAACTAGACGAGCGAAAATATTGTGTTAGCATTGAGATACTGCACGGTCCACTCAAGGGACGTGTTGTCGAGAACGTACAGTACGAGGACATATGTAAATTATATGGCACGTAGCTAGCACCAGCTGGCAGCATTTCTCAATAATACTTAAGAGTTAACGGATATATCTTTTATTTATGTGTAAGCTAAATTTGTAATTCAAAAAACAATAACAACTGAAACATATATCATGGCAATATTTGGGCACATAAAAATGCAGAATCAATCGCTAGCACAAATATGAGCAAAATGCTATAAAATACAATTAGTAAGCAGGAAGCATGTTTTTTTTTAATGTTTTCTCATTAAGGCATATATTTTATATTTAGTATCAATCTTTAGGACAAATCATGCCATAAAACATGAAAATCGGTTTACTTTTGACAAAGTTATGGGAGTTTGAAATGTGGGAGCTTTGAATCCGAGACCTTTACATGTTAAAATTTACGTCAATTTTGACATGATTTTTGACAAAAAATTTAAAAAAAAAATTTTTTTTCGAAAATTAGTAAGGGGAGGGCGGGGGAGTACATTCTATTTGACGCGGGTAATCACAATATATATCCAAAATTTTCAAGTATCTAGCCTCAATAGCGGCTATTGCACAAATCCAGTATAATCTTTTCATTACGTGAACGAATATAAAAATGTTAAGATATGTTTAAAAAACCAAGTATCAAATTTTAATTTAAAATTTGATTTAAAATAAGCTTGGAAACCCTAAATTTTAAATTTAAAATGATGTCGAAAATGCCCCTAGAATAGCATAGAGACGATATCCAAGAGAAATAAGAAGGAAATGAGATGAAAATTCATCAGTAACGTTTATTGATATATTGCTTATAAAAACTTGTATGCATTAAATAAACATTTTAACACTTTAACACTCGAAACAATATATAGAAAGAATTTACTCGTTCCACCCGAGACTTTCATATAATTGTATTATGAATGCAATTTGAATGGGTATCATAATATTTGCCTAAATTAAATATAAAGCACACGAACAACTTAACTAGGACGCAGATCTTTAGTGTTTACGGTATAGATCGGGCTTCCTTAAATTCGCATACCATATATATATACATATATAGCTATGGGTTCATTATTGTTTTGTTTTTGTGCTTTTTGCATCGTTTGCACGAGTGCCCTAAATTTGACTTTGCTGCGAACTATGTTGGTTAAAAAAGTTTATCGTACAGCTGAGGAGGTTATTGTTCCCACGATTAATGCAATCCAAAATATAGGATCCAAGCCACTGACAGTTCCTTCCAATATCTTCCAACAGCTGTGTGAGTACTAACAACAATGCCAACTAGTGTAAACTTTTTCGAAATCGTCTCGCAAATCTTGGCAGGCTATCACTTTGCATCTTTAATTAAAGTGCCCAACGATCACAGTCCAGACATAAGGAATATACATTTTCACTACATTACGCCATGCTTTACTCATAGAGTTCCTGTCATACACGCCGAAGTCCTCTGGCGGAATCCGGAATTCCAAAGGAATCGTAAACTGGTGATTCTCGCTTACGGCTGGCACACGATAACCGATAACTCGACTATCATCGGGGAGATCTCGAACGCCTTCATGTGTCGACCCGATATTAATTTCCTGGTATGCGATCAAGTGGGCACCTTCGGATAGATCTGCAGGTGCTTTTTATTCATTTCAGGCTGTTGACGTGTCTGGCTATGTGAATACGTTTTATGCGTGGGCCGCCCTCAATACGGATATGATTGGCAAACACATTGCCATTGGGCTAAAGGAGTTGATCGAAGTGGCGCCATTGGTGGACATTCACTTGATTGGTATGCCCCGAGCTATATCCGTAACTGGTTAATTATAGACTAATTTGGTTTCTAGGGCATTCATTGGGCGCACATGTGATGGGCTCGGCTGGCCGTGAATTTCACCGTTTAACAAATCGTCTACTGCCTCGGATAACTGGTCTAGATCCTGCCAAGCCATGTTTTATAAATAAAACGGACCTGCATCCTTTGGGCCGTGGTAGTGCCGAGCTAGTGGATATTATACACACAAATCCCGGCATGCTGGGACAGAATTCACCAATCGGTGATGTTGACTTTTATCCGGAAGGCTTGGATAGCTTCAAGCCCGGCTGCTTTACCCTGAGATGCTCGCACAATCGGGCATTCAACTACTTTGCCGAGAGCGCCTACCCTGGCCAGGAAAATAACTTTCTGGGCATCAAATGCACATCAATGAAGGAGCTAAGAAGCAAAAACTGCAGCTCATCGACAACATCTTCCATGGGCTACGTGATCGATCCCAATGCCACAGGGATCTACTATGTCGCCGTGAATGGCGAGAGTCCCTTTGGCAAAAATGCGAATCAAACGAAAACAATTGATTTGGCGACCGGAAGCGAAAGTTGTAAATGTTGAGCATTCTCTGTTTCGAGTCTAAAACGCGAATAACCTTAACTACGTATTTTTCAAATACAGTTTTTGGTTTTCTATATCGTTTAAATTTATTTTCTACTCGAAGCTAAGTTGGTAGGTTTGAAAATACGACTGCAGATGACAATGACATCGTTCTAGATTTGGGTAAAATAAACTAAGTATGCCATATAAAACATATGTGTTTATACTCTTGAGGGAGCATAATTATTTTGTGACCACATTTGTCGAGAAAGGCGTTTAGAAATATGTTAGTTATATATATTAAATAAATGGTTCACGGTTTGATCCACTGCATCGAATTTAGGCTCGGTTCGTTAACCTTGTTTCCCACTTCAATAAATATCTATATTAAGCCCTGTTTCGTAACAACATTTTGCATTTAAAATGGAAAATCTAATATAATAATCTAATCTAAATCTAATATAATAATAATTTATTATTTCAACGAAAAGATATCGTTTGTTACTTTATCCTATACTTATTTATTTATGGTTCAGTTGCAAAATATTTGGTCAACTAATTTGGTTAATGATTTGAAAAATATTGGATTTCAATATAGCTATACGATTTTTGTTACAATATTATTTTCTTACTTTTAAAAGATACTCTTAAAGATTATATGGGATTATAGTTAGTTATATGTTATACTCATAATTATTATAAGTGCTGTTAACAATTTTAAATATGATCAGCTAGAGTGTTTAATATTCGGCACACCAGAAATAAATTCACGTTTTTATACTTTTTGCAACAATGCAAACAAAGGCTACTTAAAAATTGCTCGACCTATTTGCAAAACTTATGCGTAGAGCTCAAAAAACATTTAGCGCACTCGGTTCGTTGTGGATTTATTTGTTAAGAATATAATTTTAATTATTATGCGTGCCCAATTCGGTTGCTTGGGAGCTGTTGGTATCCTGCTTATCGGCACAGTGCTGTCCACAGGGACTAACAACTCAATGGTTAACTGGTGGCAGGATATTTCCAACACTTTGACGGACATCCTTAATATTAACATGAATATATTTACTACATTTCCGCTCGAATTGGCCGCAACTGCTATTGATACCTTGTGTAAGCGCAGAGGGCAATAAATTGCTTATTGGTTGCCCACTCACCTATAATATACCCTCTCGTCTCAACGCTCGACAGGCTCCTCCGCGTTGTTCGTTGAAAACGTGCCGCCTCAAATAATGCCGGACATAACGAAAATGCATTTTCAGTACATGACGCCTTGCGTCAATTATAGTGTGCCTTTATTGCAAGCCGATAAACTTTGGAATTATACCAGATTCCGGAGAAATCACAAATTGGTCATCCTGGCCACCGGCTGGTTAAACACCGTCAACGATTCCGCCGCCATAGCGATGATATCGAAGGCGTTTATGTGCCGACCTGATGTTAACTTTGTGGTAAACTGGCAATTAAACATCAGAGTGCACATTATTAAGTATCGCTTTCAGATTGTAGATGCGGCCTATTATGTGGACACGGTGTACAAGTGGTCGGCAATGAACACGGATCTCATTGGCGAGAATTTGGCCGTCGGACTGCAGAATTTGGTAACGATGACGCCGTCCATGGACATTCACTTGATCGGTGAGTTTGACAATTTTACTATATATATCTTGTATGTATATTATTATTGGGGTAGGCCACTCATTGGGCGCACATATCATGGGCAACGCTGGGCGCACATTCAAGCAACTGACAGGCCGTCTGGTGTCCCGTATAACGGGTCTGGATCCTGCCAAGCCCTGCTTTCGCTATGAAAAGGCGCTGCCTGGACTGATGCGTGGCGATGCTGAGCTGGTGGACATCATACACACAAACAGCGGCATTCTCGCTAAACGTGAACCAATTGGCGATATTGATTTTTATCCAGGCGGCGTATTTCCCATTAAGCCCGGCTGCCTGACCATTGGCTGCTCCCATACCCGGGCCGTGGAGTACTTCGCGGAGAGTGTCTATCCGCAGCAGCAGAACGACTTCTTGGGCATTAAGTGCAGCTCGTGGGGGAAGCTGGAATGGGGAAGATGCGACGTCGGCATCACTTCAACAATGGGCTACGTAATCAACAGAAGGGCGCGTGGCATTTATTATGTGGACGTGAACAGCAGAAGCCCCTTCGGGAAAAACTTCAAGCCATTGAAGCAGCAACGTGTTGACTGTGCCAAGAAAACGTGTACATCTAAGTTATTGTTTAAGATAAAGTAAACGAGAGGTTAAATCAATCCGATATCTTGTTTCATGTATACCCTATTATTTAATATTTATTAATCCATAATTTCTGTAAGATCTAGATCATCGTCAAAGGCCTCAGCGATGCCTTTTTGGCTCTGGTACGCTTTCTCCTGTGTCTCGGCTATTTTCCACAGCTCATCATCATCGTCACCATTGAGCATGGATCTGTTTGCAGCACCCTTGATCGCTACTCTGGATTTATTGTTGAACTGCTGTTGAACCGGCCCCGCTGTGCGTTTCTGGCGGTTGCCCATCAGGATCTGGCTCTCCTCGAAATAGTTGTTCGGGTGATTGATCGTCGGCTCCACCGTCGAGTTGTGCGTGAGCATAAAATATTTGCCGCAGGCGAATTGGTAATGATTGCGCGAAACAAAAAACAAAACTTCCTCGATGCCGCCTGGGGAGAGGCCATACGAGGAGAGTTTCGCTTTGAGCGCCGTTTGGTCCAGCGCTTTGTATGGACAGCCGTGGCAGTCGCCAGGCGTGGCCATCTCCTTAATGATCTTCAGACAGGAGTAGGGCGTGTAGTTGACCATGGAGCCCTTCTTGCCGTAGTTGTGATAAATGTTGTACTCGTAGCTGCGCGTAAACTTATCGATGTCCATTTTCTTGGTGAACTCCTCGCGCCAGAAGCGCAGCGAATCCTCGAGTCTGACACCAATGCCCTTCAGGAAGAGGCCGTACTGCATGCGTCCGCCGTGCTTGATGTGGTGCTGGCTGCGTATGTGATCGTGGCACATACGCATGCACAGCGGCATCGAGGTCTTGGATAGCTGATCCAGAGACTCAATCGGCACCGACGCATCCCGGCACACTGTGTAGTCCTTGCCCGTGTACGAGTTGTGCAGGGATTTGATCATGCGCGCGATGCGCTCGTCCGCTTCGACATCAGCAATAAAGGATTTGGCTGCCTGCATGCCGCGCTCAATCTCCTCCAGCTGCCTGGCACCCACAATGGACACCATGTCGTGTGTGTTCACATAGGCAAAGCCAGCCTTTAGATAGCAGCGTCGGGTGCGCACCAAGTCCAACACTTGTGAGAAGGGCACTTTGTAGAACTCGAGCATCTCAATCTTTGAGACACTCTGGCCCACAGTGCTCTCGTAGAGGCCATCCTTGACCTCGTCTTTCTGTTCCTCTGTCAATGGGAGAACGTGAAAACTGTTTGCCTCCAGAAACTGCTTGATTTCAGCTGTGCTCAGTGCGGCGAATTTATATTTGAAAAACTCCATTTCCCGTGCCACGAACCAGCGCAGCAAATCCTCCGTGCGACAGTAGGCCAAGCGTAGTATAAAGTGCGACAAATAGTCCCGCCGACGCATTTGCAAATCTGATTCGTGCTTGGCGCCACTGCTGCTCGTGCCCATGCGCAAATAACCGCGCAGTCCGTCTCTGGACATCTCTCCATTTACATAGTCCTTCCAGTCATCGGAGAGCAGCCGCAGTCCCTTTGTTGTGGCACGATCAAAGACGCGCAGCAGGCGCAGGCGCTCCAAGGCGAGTTCCTCAAATTCATCAATGTGCAGATCCTCCGTCGGCGGGTAGTGATAGAGCATCACATTGTGCGGATACTTTGCTTCCAGGCTAACCACTTCGACTTTAACATCGTGTCGTGCGCGTTTCTTTAAATTAAAATCCATATTGGCAAACACAACAAAATACACTGTGCTTAACAGCGCTACTTGCAAAATTGGCGCCAAAATTGTGTCGAAACAGCTGTCGATATCTGAAAATACTGCAGTAGAAAATCCCAAATATATCGATTATAGTGAAATATCGATATATAGGTTTGAGTTGTTAGTATTTTCCCCTCAGTCTGACTTATAAGTTGCAATACAAATCGCTTTTTATTTATTTTTTTTTTAATCTAATATAAACACTTAGTCTTAAAATAATCTCAACAATTGACAATTTATCTTCTTTGAACTAAACAATTTCTTTGAAAGTAGTTCATGTATATCAGGTACTTAAAAAACTGACTAGAATATTTGCATACACTTTAAAATAACAACGCTTACACATTGGAGTCTTTGGTACCGATGCCAATTGACTCTAACGATTTTCTTAGGCGCTTCCAAAACAGTTTTCGTTCGTCCGATGTGGGCTGTTTGCCGCCTTTATTCGGCCACTTGATATAGGTTTTTATGTCCATTAGGTACTGCAGCGTTTTCGGTCGTTTACTGCGCGGTATATCCTCTAGGAACACGATAATCAAATGTTCCTTGCTCATTTCAAAGATGCTGTTCAAAATAAAAAATTTACTTAAATTGTTAACTCGTTTTTAGCAAGTGTCAAGAACATACCGGTGTTGGGCCAAATACATTTCGAATTGACACCAATGACTCAGCAAAAACTTGGATGATATCAGCAACATAAGGGACCGCGATCGATCCATGCTCGAAATAATGTTATCCAATATAGTTACACCGATCTACATACATAGAAAGTTATATTTAAGACATAAATCAATTAGAGTAAAACATGTTAGAGTCCTATACTTGGGAGTACCCGAGTTGGAGATACTCTTACTACGAGATGGAGGTAAAAAGTGATATATTTTTAAATTTTGTATGCTATAATTTCTTGATCATTTTGATCTCCGAGATAATCTAAGAAAAGGTAGTTTAAAATCGATATTTATCGATATTAAGGAAATAAAGCGAGCTATCGAAAAAAATGATTTCGATTATATCAAGTCCGTAGCTCTTAAAATTTTCCGAGAAAAGTGCATTCTTAAGGTCGAACGGACGGATGGACGAACATGGCTTAATCTGGTTATGGCTTATAAATAACATATATTTGTATGGGATCATGCTACCTAGCTTATCCATTTTAAGTGGGTACAGGGTAAAATTAATATTGACAAACCTGAAAGTCCCGTTCGTGCAGACATATTGAAATATCTCCCGATTTCTCGACATTTGGTAGCAGCTCATCAAGTACCCACTGACGATCGTTTTGGCAGTAGCTAATGAAAATGTCATAAATCACGCTGGGATCTTGTTCGGTCAGATGGTGGAACTTATCGAGAGACTCCTTGGAGGCGGTAGACAAAAGCGCCGCCGATTTCAGCGAAGCATAATAGTAGTGGATGTGCCAACGCTTCAGGTATATTATGAATCCTAGTATGAACACACACAGGATGCTGCCAACTACAGCAGTCACTATATTGATGACGTTTGTCAGCTCCGTCTCAAGATCTTCCAAACTGCGGCTCTGGCAAATTAGCTCGTCCACCTGTAGCCTCTCCGTCTCGTTGAAGCACCAGTAATGCTTGGCATCGTAGTCCAATAACTGGAATTTCAAGGTGGTATCGCTCACATCCTTTGGCGTCGAGAAGGGACACGGTTTGGTGCTTAGGTCTTTGGTAAGGAAACGCAGCTGGACTATTTTCTTTAGTCGCTTGAAATCTTTTAAGTTTTTGTAGCTGTCGATAAGCAGGGGCACATAGTGCCGTTTCCACAGCTGGTGCTCCATATACCCGATTAGGTCCGTACTCAACTGAGTCAGGTTGGTGATATTTGAGACGGGAAACTCGGCCACTACGTGCTGTAATAGATCGTATGAGCAGTCGGCTTGTTTGTTGTTATTTGCCGCTACTTCGACCACTTCCCGGAGATTACAGTTGCAGAGGAAGTTGTTATCCCCGAGACTGAGGTATTCCAGCGTTTCGAAATCCTTCAACATCTCGGTGGTTAGCATGTTGACGTTGTTGTTACGCAAGTTAAGGACCCGCATGGCCGAGTTATTAAAGAACACACTCTTGTACCAATTGCCGACGTGGTTGGAGCTCAGGTCAAGCAATTGCAGGCTGACCAAAGATTGGAACACCTCGCCGGTCAGTGCGTTAATGTTGTTACCTGCCAAGCCCAGCACCTGCAATTTCCTTAGTGGCTTCAACCAGCCAATATCCTTGAGATTGGAATATTCAAAGTAGAGGCATTGGAGCGTGTTCCGAATGCCGTCGAAGGCATCGTCGCCAATGTTGTACGACACAAACGGATTACCGGACAGATCAAGTCCCTCCAGCGCTGTGTTCCTGAAGAGGCCATTGCTCATCATGGGGAACGAAGTGTAGCACAAGCTGAGATACTTTAGCTTGTGCCCAAGATGTGTGAAGGCAACGGCGCTATTTCGTGTGATTTTCGAGTGCGAGAGATCCAGATAGATCAGTTCGGGCAGTATATAAAACGCGGTCTTATGGATCTTCAAGCCATAAACAAAATTCAAGAAAACTTCAAGTGTGGGCATCGAGAATTGGTAGTTATAGTTTGCAACGTTTGTGAACGACAAGTCTAGATATTGCAATAACCGTATATGGTAAAAAGTATCAACGTTTATGGTCATTATCTTGTTGTTCGACATGAAGAGCTTCCGTAGGTTTGTCACATTTTGGAACGCCTCTTTGCTCACATACTCGATGCTGCAGTTACTGATATCCAGCTCCAAGAGATGCTTCAGATCCGGAAAGGTAGCCCAAGCAATGCTTTCCTCTAAATAGGATAAAGGGAGAATACATTTAGATCAAGCCTCGATCAGATTCTTGTTCGGCATGCAGTAAATGAACTTGATCTTGTGTGGAATGTTTGATGTCTTACTTGACTTGACAAATAACTTGTGCTTTCTCTTAAGTTTCCGAATGTACTCCTCATATGTCATGTCTTGTGTATTTGAGTTATGAGTGTGTTTGTTGTGCTTGCAGTATGGCAAACATTCCCGATCATATAGATCAACATTATTAGTGTGATTGTGTGCAAAAAGCTCATCGCATTTGTGTTGTGTGTTGTTGTCTGCTTTGTATCGAGTCTCTTGTAAAAGCCGCTCAATCGCTGAAATTTTACAAGGAGCCTATATAGATCATTCTATATACATACATTCGACTTGTGCACTGTGTGTGGTGGATAGAAATCCAAACAGCTTTTTATACTCACCTTCGACGTCGCGATTCTGGGCTGCAAACTTATTACCTTGCAGTGATAAATATTTCAATGATCCCTTCAATGAGAGCAGAGTTTGAAATGGCGCTGTGTTCAATGTGTTGTAGGCAGCTGAAAAAGCTTCGACTTTCTTAAAGATATATCCACGCGCATCGGTTGTTTTGTTTAACAAGTCCTCGTCATCCGATATATTACCATACGAAAGGTCCAAATAGATATTTATCGCTGTGAAAAATAAGTTTATATTTTGATGTTGTTAAGAAAACCGAAATTTCACTGTGAACAGAAGTGATTTTTTTCCAATTTTAACTCGATAATCTCTTTTACGATAACGTGATGTACATGTATCGATCATTCTTATAAATAAATCGGCATTTGTTATCTTTAAGCTAAAGCTTAAGTTTTGTTTTATGTAGAATTTTAACATATGTAAACAAAACGCGCTGATGTTATTTAAGAAACTGTTTTCTGTAGTCTTGGGGCCTTATGTTGATTGTATAGCATGGCAATTTAGACTCCTCTATGCGATTCTCATGAATTCAAGTAAGCCTGCAGACTTTTGGTGTTTGAAAAGTTGTGTTTTTTTATGGGTAAGTGGCTCTCTTTTCATTACCTCTCTTTTTTTCTCTTTCTCTCTCTTCCACAAACTCTCTCGCTCTCTCTCACCCTCTCTCTCTCTCTTTCTCGCTCTCGCTCTCTCTCTCTCTCTCTCTCTCCCTCTCTCTCTCTCTCTCTCTCGCTCTCTCCCTCTCTCTCTCTCTCTCTTCCGCTCTCTCTCTCCCTCTCTCTCTCTTCCACACACTCTCTCTCTCTTCCACACACTCTCTCTTCCTCTCTCTCTCCCTCTCTCTCTCTCTCTCTCACTCTCTCTCTTCCACTCTCTCTCATCTCTCTGTTACTATCTATCTCTCTGTCACTCTCC
>SCDS01000113.1:0-15000 GCA_004149465.1 Drosophila nigromelanica | reverse complement strand
TATAACCGCAACGAGCGTCATGCTCATAAATTAACCCGGCTACTTTAAATTGAAGTAAATAATGCTCAACAATATAGATTATTGCGAATCCGATACGTTTATAGATATGGCGTGTGTGATAAGAACTTTTTGTTGCCGGTTAAGCCAAATCTGAGATTAGAGTTGGAATTTATATATGAAACATAAATTTTAATACTGATCGGTTTTATGTTATTACATTAGCTCAGTCAACAGTTTGCAGTGCAATAACAACCAACCCACATTATTTGTAAACTCCAATTTTTAGTATCTTTCAAAAGAAGCGGGTTGAATACACATTTCATTAAAAAAACAAAATAAGACCGATGCAAATGCAGTAATTATAATTTGTATTGCTCTTTAATACAGGGTACGCCATAGCAATTGGCGCCAAATCAAAAATGACATTTCTGGCTTATCGATAGTGCAGAACTCTCATATGTCATATGTAATAGTCCATAGCAACAAATATTCGTTGAATAGAGTCACTGTGGCATAATTCTCAAAATGAATTCTGTCAGTGATTTATGCGTAGCTTTTATTTGCCTGTATTTAATTATTTACTCAATTGTTTGAAGCTCCGCTAACGAATATGTAATTATTATGGAACTAGCTCTTATGAGCGTCCCAACAATTTGCACTGTCCGGCAACACGGGCAGCTGTCACATTGTTTACGTTTACTATACCAGCTGAGCCGCGGATTGGAAGTGTAGAAAATTGCCGCTTATTTGTTTTTACTTAATAATAAGTAAAAATGGACGATGAGGAGCATTTGCACCGCTTTGGTACACCTTTGGAGCCGCTAGAAAAGGGTAAGCATTTCGAATATTGATCATAACCCATAAATAATAATCGTTTACAGATGAGGTGCCAGCCAAGAAGCCGCTGGCGATTGAGGATCAAATTGTTAAAGATGAAAATGGTAAACGTCGGTTTCATGGTGCCTTCACTGGCGGCTTTAGCGCTGGATTTTGGAACACTGTGGGCTCACTGGAGGGCTGGACGCCACAGAATTTTAAGAGCTCACGCGCAGAGAAGGCAAGCAAAGTCCAACAACGACCCGAAGATTTTATGGACAAGGAAGACTTGGGTGAATTTGGCATAGCTCCACAGGGCATTCGCACTCGTGACGAATTCGCCAAAGAGAGCGAACAGGAGCAGCGCACGGGCCAGCGCAAGCGGAAGCTGATGCAGCCACAGACCGCTGGGCCCATACCCGGCATACCAGTGCTGGAGCAACTGTTGCGTCCCGTGCGTGATAAGGTAGCCGTGCGCATACTGAAGAGTATGGGCTGGAAGCCCGGGCAGGGCGTAGGACCACGACAAACACGCAAGGAGAAGCGCCAAGCAACGGCGCGCAACAAACGGGAACAGTATCTGCTCGAAAACTATGGTGCCGAAGATTTACCGAGCACTAATAAGCAAGAAGACAGTGAAGCTGAAGGAGAGGGCGATGAGGACGAGGATGAAGACATTACTTTTGCGCCCGATGACTACGAGCCTATGTTTTATACACCCAAGGAAAATCGCTTCGGCATGAGCTACTCGGGACTTAGTCGGGCGCCAGTGTTGTCGAAGACCAGCACAAATGCAACGCCCATGCAGCACATTAATCTCTTTGGTAATCTGGAGACGGCGACCAAGCACAAACAGTTGTCTATACGCGGCCAAGCCTTCGGTGTGGGAGCTTTTGAGGAGGAGGATGAGGACATTTATGCCAGGGACGATATGACGCGTTACGACTTCTCGCTGGCCGACAAGCAGCCCAAGCAAAAGAAGACACAGCATGTCCAACAGCGACATGTAATCGATGGCTTCAGCGAGGACAAGAGCGACATAACCCACAACAAGCCATATGTCATTGATTTGCCTCGTGACTTTCAGCCACGCAACTGGTTGTTGCGACGCAGTCGTTTTGCGCCCTTGGATGAGAAACGTGCGCAAAAAATAGCTGAAGCATCGGAGCATAAGAGAGCAGGATTGGGCAGGCATGATCTAAATCCGGACCAACGCGCTCAGCTACTGGGGGAGGCACATATAAAAAAGAATCCCTTTAAGACGGCCAGCAGCGTCAGCAGTCAAGAGGAACGCAGCAAATCGTTGCTAGAACTAATCAGCGCCAAGAGCAGCAACTTTACAACTGGCGGACTTATTACCGCAACCGGTGAGGAGCAGCCAACGGCGGCGGTGCAGCTCAGCAAGGAACTGCAGCAATCTAATGCAGCGCTCTTGGAGCAGGCTGCCACCAAAACGAAGAATTTAGGTAAGTGCCTGTTTTTAAGCTATTGATAAATTTCACAAAGCTTCATTTATTGCAGCCTCCAGCACACCAGCCGGCGGATTCAAGCCCTTCCTTGCGGATGAGGCCAAACAGCTGCGTTATGAAAAGTTTTTGGCCTCAAATCTTAAGAATGACACAGAGATTACACAGTTTCTGGCCGAATTGCAGCCGGTGACGCTTTCGCTGTGGGATCGTGAAATGGAAAAAAAAGAATTTGTACAGGCGGCTAAAATCTACAGACCGCTGGCCGGTCTCATGTTCGATAGATTCGTCTCGGAAGCAACGGTGCAGGCGCAGCAGGTAGAGGAACAACTTCAGCCAGCGGAGCACCGAAAAATTGTTATGGAACGCACGAAGTGCATGTGGAAACCCAACGCATTACTATGCAAGCGGTACAATATAGCAGAACCCTTTGGTGGTGCTCTGCCAGAAGCGGATAAAGAACTGAAAGTCAAGTCCAAAATGTCCGTATTTGATTATTTGGAAACTTCGGTCAATACCAAGGCGAATTTCCAAACGCCAAGCATTATACCGAAGCATATAGAGGCCCCCAAGCAGCAACAGCAGCCGATGCTGACGGTGCCGCCTGAAACAGCTGCTGCCACAGGGGAAGTAGAGAAAGCAGCGCCGCCGACGGAAACAGTGCAACCTGCAACCAGCAGCGCAGCGATCAAGGCGAGCTTTGTGCCGAAGACGCCACTGGAGCAAGCTGTGGATGCGGCGCGGAACAAACCCATTTCGGAAAAAACTGATCTCTTCAAGAGTATATTCGATGACAGTGACGAGGAACAGGAAACCGGAGATGCGCAGGACCAACAAGACACGGATAACAAATTGGCGGCCATGCAGGCGGCTCTGGGCTTGCCCTCAACCACTACAAAATCCGCGGCGGCGGCGAATGTGCTGCGCAATAATTCGCCGCCACGTGGCATATTTGCGGCGCTTTTTAAACCAGCGGACGAGCCAGACGTCAAACCCTCAGAGCCGGCGCCAGCTAAATTTGCGCCCATTGCAGGCAACAAGTTGAAAATTGCATACAAATCACGGGAAGAGCGGCTTAAAAACGACAAGGAACTGGCCATGGCTCAGGTGTCCGCCGATGATCTTTATGGACCCAAGTTGCCCAGCCAGCTAAAGCAGACGTCGCCCGGCAGCGCCGTACAGACCGAGGCGCACATTGATGCCAAACTGCAGCAGCTCTGGATGCAGCATGCGCCAAGCAAACGTAAGTCCGAGCACTGGGTGGAACGGACGCTCAGCGGCAGCGATGACAGCGACGATGATAGCTCTGATTCCAGCAGCGATAACAGCGACGTTAAAGCAAAGAAATCAAAGTCCAAGAAGACGCACAAAAGTGCCAGCTCCAAAAAGTCCAAGAAGTCAAAACAAAAGGTCAAGAAAAAGTCCAAAAAGAGCGAAAAGCCAAAGCACAAGTCCAAGAAAAAGAAAAGTAAATATTAACACTAATAATAATAGTAATTAATAAGTAGTATTAAAAAATAACACTTAAGACATTAAACGTCGTTTAGCAATTGTATTTAAATCTGAAAAGATATCTTATAATTATTCCGATTTAAAGAAAACGGTACACATTATAGGATATATATTTTTTATTGACATTTGATACAATGGCCGTTGGCTAAGACAATGGTATATTGATGCACTAGCGTGGGATTTGTGCCCGGTTTATCATTGTTGTAACTGAATTTAATCATAATTTAAACTGTAATCTAAGGAAAACCCAATTCCATTAAAGTTTGGAGACTTTTTGGCGATAATCCTCAGTCGGTTGTAGTCCACATAAAATCTGTCCGGAACATTCTCCCCACAGAACGTCTGGTGCAATTTCTCGCTGTTGTCGGGCAACACTTCATAAAACTTGATATTATCGAGCTGGCAATTGGTCGCCGCGCCCATATTAAAGTCTACGGTAAATCAATAAAATTATAAGAATACAATCTAAAAAATATTTAAAGCCTACCTGAAAAGAAGAATTGGAGTTTATTCCCCGCTGGAACGGATATACGCCAGCTGCATTCCGAGTAATTGCGATTATCGTAGGGTGGACTAGAGATCTTTCCCTCCAGGGCGGTTAAAAAACCACCGCAACCCTCGGGCTGCCTATCACTCCTGGCGTAATAAAAGAGTTGCATCCCTCTCACTCCCGAGCTCATGATACGTATCGCATTTGTTGTGCCGAATACGGTTTTGGGTACATAAGTGACTTCTGTTGTATTATAAATGGTACGATTCGTCCTTAGATCTGTCATCTAAATATTATTAGAAATAATTTTATATTCTTTTTAATACACATGGCTATACATACATTGAAGTATGGCCGCGTTCCTTCTAAATGCAGGAATCTTATCTCCAATGTTAGGACATATCCATCGGGTATGCGTATATAATTGATACAACTGGCAAGCTCTGTTGCATTGAAGGTATAGTAATAGACTTCGGCGCTCAGCGCATTATAGGTGCGATTGCAATCTGAAACAAATACAAATCACATTGATCAAAAGTCATGATTCAAATTTAAATTATCTCTTCCATTAGTTATAAATCCTCTGAAAATGGTAAAAGGGTTATACTGGTTTTGTGTGTAAAAGGCAGAAGGAAACGGCTCTTCTTGATCAGTACGACCAGCTAAGCTGTCTGTATGATCGCAACGATCTCGAAAACTACAAAAGCTGGGTACCGTTTTTACTATAGATCCTGGTCTCCTATTCCAAATGCAGAACAAGTTCTATATTTCATTATCTTACCTCATTTCACTATCATCGATAATTATCGATACTAGTATTCATTGTTCACGCTGACCAAAAACATATGTATATACTTTACACTTTAACATTTAGGGTATACAAATTGTTTTACCCCACGCATTTTTTTAGATTCATTTCAATTGAAAGTATTTAATGTGTAAAAAAAAATTATATGTATTAATATTGGATAAAACGTTGGCTTACTTGTTTTCTGCTTAATTGATATATCAAGCTCAAAGGGGAATCCTTGTCCACTGCTGTGGAACGCCATCTCGAATTTACCCGGATATACTGGCACAAGGGCGTTTTTGAATTGACCGCAATAAAATTTGCTGGATTGCAGTTGGACGTTCATGGTTAGGCGGAGGTAATCACTGCATTTGCCTGTCAATTGGGACGCATCTGGCAGCTGCACCGTATTTATGTCTATTTCCATCTCGCTATCAAACTCGAAGTGCCAGACACAGTGGATGTTGCCCCCATAGCCGCCGGTTATGTTTGCGGAATTCAGTCGAAGATTGAATGTCTATCGAGAATTGTGAATTGAGTGTTGCGTTTAAAAAAAGAATGGATCAGTTACTTACCTCATTGGAGTTCAGCTCGTAGTCCGTCTGGCCACAAATGGTAGTCACCATTTCCAGAATCAGCTCGAAGCCGATGCCATTCGGTTGCGCCTGAGAGCCGCTCAGCATGATGAGCAAATCCGTTGTCGAGGTGTAGAGCTTGGTGTCGTTGCCGACGAGTGTCGTGTAGACGCCCATGCTGACACTATCGGCGTTGAAGCCATCGAGCACCTCCAGCGTGTTGCAGGTAACGCAGCGATCGGCGTTCAGCTGCAGCCGCTTCAGCCACAGGGAAAGGCGATAGCCCGGCGGCGCAGTGGCCCGGAAGTAGCAGTGCAGATCGTCGCCATTGGTGCTATTGAGGTCGTAGTGGCGCACCAGGCTCATGCGGCTGTTGCCCTCGCTGAGGGCCATCCGCTCGTTGCAGTTGGGCGTAAAGTGTACGCTGGCCAGGAAGCCGCGTCCAAATGGATCCACATCAGCCACCAGTTTGGCCACTATGGTCGCCTGATTGCTGTCCACCATGACGGTGGGTTCGGTCAGATTGCCGCACAGGCGGACCACCAGCTGCTCCTTGCTGACCGCATTGCCCCGATAGACGCTGACATGCTCGTAATCACAGAGCGCCGTGCGCATTATCTCCAAGTACTTGAAACGCAGAAAGATCGCGTGCTGCGGCGGCGCCAGCACATGCCACTCACAGCTCTGGTCGAGCGTCTTGTTCTCGCGGAGCGGCGGGCGCAGCGTGAATGGTGCCGTGAAATTGCCGCCACAGCCGATCAGCTGGTATTGGACTATGAAGTTGCTATCAAACAGTGTGTAGACGTACTGCAGTCGCACTCGTCCATAGCCGCCTACCTCAAAGTCCGAACAGTGCGAGCCAATCAACTGCTCCTGCTCCTGCCTGTCCTGGCGAAAGGCATCGACGCGCGTGAAATTGCAGCGTCTGCGAAAGCTGCGTCTGCCGTCGCCTTTGACGCTGACCAGCAGCTGGAGCTTGGTGTCCGTGGTAATATTAATGTTGCACCTCTGACCTGACGGATTGTCGGAATATCTCTGCACGCCGCGGTAGATTGTAGGCAGCTCTGTGTTGGTCTTCAGCTGGACATTGCAGGTGGGTGCGGCGACAAAGGTGAAGCCATCGCCCGTTATGTTGGCATTGGTGCGGAACACAACGCGTATCTGACTGGACTGAACGTGCAGCGGAGGCGGCAGCTCCCGACCGCAAAACTTGGCAATCGGCTGCCAGAGGCCCGCTTTGTACTGGAGCACCTCCAGTTGATCGTGGCTGCAGTTGGGCGCCATCTCAATGAAGAATCTGTTCATAAATACCAAGCGTATCGCGAAGTTGTTAGTCGCACGGAACTCCCAGCTGAGCTCCATGTTGTTTTTATAGCCTTGCGCATCGATTACCACCGGCGGCGCTGGACGATTCCGCAACCAAACTACGTTGCTCGAGCGATTCGGAGATTTGAGTTGACTGGCCTGCAGCTGGATCTGATTGCTGCCGGGACGGTATTCTGTCGCATGGTAGAGCACCCTCACCTGCGTGCTCGCCACGAAACTGACGTTCAGCTGCGTCGTGTCGCCACAACTCCTGGCCAGCTCCATTCTAGTGCCTCTGGTTATGACCAGGTACTCGCGTTCGCAGCTGTCGCTGAAGCTGACATTGCCACTCAATTGGTAGCCCAAGCTTTGCCGCAGTATCCACACGCACTCCAACGGCCCAAGTGTGTCCGCCAGCGGGGGTAGCTGAAGGGTGCTGCCCTGCACCAGCTGCAGCTGTCCTCCGCAGGGGTAACGGCGATATGTGGCTTGGAAGCGCCGCACATTGCTCCCAGTTTTCTTCATCAGTATAATGGTACCTGCTGTGGTGGCCAGCGAATAGCTAGCGTAGCTAGCGTCCACATCAATGGTTGACCGGAGCACATTATCCCTGAATCGAACACCTGACTGCAGTTGCGGCCGCCCGTTTAGATAGTCCTGAAAGCTAAGCACAAACGTCTCTTCTGGCTCGGCCACAAACTGGACCTTGCAGTAATAGCTGGACAGATTGAAGAGCTCCTGATTGGACAGCGTTCCATCCGCCTGGCTGCCAATATTCGGCGGACAAAGTGACGCTTGCTCGGAGCTAAAGCGGGCGCGCAGTGTTATTGAGGAATATTTGGACTGCATCCGGATGCGAGCGACCATAAAGTTATCTGTGGACTCGATGATGCCGCTCCCATTGTACGTATCCATTACGATTGAGGTTATCAAGGATAGCTGGTCAAAATCATTGTAGAACATGGATCTTGGAATCAACTGCAACGGCAGGCCAGACATACTGACAATAGATACTTATTTTTAATATACAATAATATAGAAATCAAATCATTTTTATACTCGTTCACGAAGTGTAAAGATATTCGTTTTTGCTGTCCGTCCGTCTATTAGCATGAACGCAATTTATATCGCCGCTATTGAAGCTATAGACTTGAAATTTTCAATATATACTCTTTCATACCCTAGTCAGGTAAAGTATTCAGATTTTTTGTATACGCTCACAGGGGGCGTGGCAAATTGATTAAATATATATATATATATATATATATATTGCGCTCAGTTTTAAAGTTACATATATATATATATATAAATATATATCTCCCACAAATTTAGAGCTAGAGTTTGGCAAACAATCCAATTCCTAACAAAAATAACGAAAACCCCACTAATGTTCTTCTATTTAAAGATATTATACTGTGAACGAGTATTGTGCAGTTGGTTACACCTGACCG
Source organism: Drosophila nigromelanica (assembly GCA_004149465.1). Taxonomy (NCBI): domain Eukaryota; kingdom Metazoa; phylum Arthropoda; class Insecta; order Diptera; family Drosophilidae; genus Drosophila; species Drosophila nigromelanica. Next base: position 6,595 of record SCDS01000113.1, on the reverse strand, counting down.
TAATATTTTTACTTGTTACTCACTTTACAGGACGGGCCAGGAATTCGGATGAACGCAAATCATTCAGATTTAGGAACTCCAGACGCACACGCTGTCCCTTGGGCACCGTAATACGCCATAGACAATTCCTTGGCCACCTGACTGGGATAGATAGTCTTGTGATTTCCAGTTCACCGGACTCGGCGTTCACATCTATATTGCAAGAGCCATCCATTGCCTTGTACGTCAGCTTGAATCCGCGATAGCTGTTCACTGGCTTCACAGTGACAAGGCGCAGGGCAATCTGGTTCGTGCTGACCGTAACGGTAAAGGGTCCGCTCACATTGGCATAGAGAATCCGGATGACGCGACGGTCATCTGTGAGATCCAGAATTTCAATGCGATCGACGGATTCGGGTGCCTTCTCTGTGGCTTCCAAGCCATCGAATGGCAGATGCAGATCACTAAAGTTCAATCGAATGTGCGTTCTAGTTGGTGTCTTTATGATGTACTCGCAGGCAGCTGGCTTGGGATAGCCGCCCAGAGATGGGTACCGCTCCGATTTGATGGTGCCAGCAAAGGCGGTAAACTGGCCGCCGCAGGTGCTGATCGATACGTTAAGCCGGAAACCGCCATGGGGCACGGTGAGACTTGTCTGATAGTGCACCAGGAGAAGATTACCCGAGCTGTATATTGTCGCCGGACGATGGCAAGTGCGCAGCAGTCGGCGGGCGAGCGTTGTGGAGCCATCGTACAGCTCGACAAACTCATCGTTGCACTTATGAATGCTCAAATCGAAGTCGTCCACAAAATTGGCCATAATGGTCTCGCCCGACGGCGCTATTACCACCCAGGTGCAGTCCGAGTACGCGTGCGGATAATATGGGTAGCCAGGCGTGCTGATGTTATAGCTGCTCGACAGCTCTGTTAGACCCACTTCCGCATCGCATTCGCTGAACTCGCGGTACGTTAGGGTCCACCGGTTATACATAGGATTCGGGGTAGTCTTGGCGATCGGCGCGTAGTACCGAATGAATGCATGTGGTCCGCTGGTGCGATAGCTACGCGTAGCAAAGCCCAACTGATTGCAGAACTTGCCCGGCGCCAAGATCGGCGCACCAGCATCCAAGCCATCGTAAATGAGACCCGCGTACGGGCAGCTAACATTTTGCGCAGTTGCATTGTAATCAATGGAGATGTCGATAACTCTGCCGGGTCGCACCTCGATGTGCCATTCACAGGCCTGGAACCCATTCGTATGCGTGGCGAGGATGGTGCCCACGGAGCCGGTCATGTTGGAGCCGCATGCCAAGCCCACCGAGGACCGGAAGCCAGTGGCATTGACTGAAATGTCTGTGACGAACTGCAGCCGGAGGTTGGGAGTACCGTCCACACGACGTTCGCCATCTTTGAGGCTGTAATTGCAGATCCGCAGTTCCTCATGCCAATCGACCCGATTGCTGGAGCTCTGTATGCTCAAATAATCAGCTCGACACTGATCCATGACCTCGAGACTAACATCTCGCAGAGAGACATAGGCGTGCACCGCGGGATCGGACATCTTGAAGGTCCATATACAGTTCAAGTTCGGTTTGTAGCCGAACGGATAACCTGGTGATTCGAGAACAACGTTCGCATCGTCCAAGATATACTCCTTATTGCAATCCCCGCTCTGTATCGTGGTATTGGTCTTCAGTTCCTCGGCGCGCAGGACACGCCACTGCAGTCGGAAGGCATCGAAGTCCGTATTCACGGTTTTCAAATAGATCACATTGCTGCTCGAGGTGAACTGCCAGGGCGAGGGACCTATGCCAACGGCCAGGCCAGTGTCGTCGAAGCCATCGAACAGCTGAAAGAGTTGCCACGGAATATCAGTGCTAGCTCTGACCAGGACTAATTAGGCTGCCGCTTACCATGAGTCCAGTGTTGTACTCCTCAAAGTCCAAGGTGACCACGCGCTCTCGCTCGACGAAGATGCGCCAGCTGTAGGGTTGCTCATCCCAGCGCACCGCCAGCACTGGCGGCGATTCGATGGTGCCATTGGTGCCCTCTGTCAGCTCGTTGTCGTGTACTGGAAGCAACGTTTGGGTTAGCTTCAGAATACAAGTACTTAGGTGAGCACAATTGGACACAATTTATAGAGTACGAATTTCAAAATAGTTGAGAGTCGCAGGTTATTTTCAGCTTGTTGTAACGTAATTTTTAACGTTTGTGTAAAAATAGTTAACTTGGCATAAGTCCTTATTATCATTATGTAGTTACAAATTTTGGGCTCTATTGGTCCGCAGTGTTATCTAAAACCTGGAAAGCATCGAATGAGTTCCACTTAACGTGTGCAATGTAAACAAAGCATAACGCAATATTGTGACGTAACACTCTCTTAAATCGCGCTTTTTATTTCTTTCTCGCTCATGCTCGTTTCAGCGAATGGCGTGCGAGCTCAGATCCTTGTATGTATAAATTGTGCAAGCATAAGAAGTTTTCGCATAATCTGGTCACTCTCTCTCTCTCGATCGTGCATTGCATTGGAATTGGCTTTTTCTTGCGCCAAACGCGAACATTTATATTTACATACATATACATACAAACCTGTATGTAAGTATATTTCTTAATTAAATTGGATCGGTAGAAAATATTATTGTATATTAAGTAAAAATTAAAATTGGGGAATTGTCGCGACCGGCGCAAGAAATCGAACAAATTTTATTCGCCAGCGTATTTGCCGAGCGTAATCTATTTATAGAATTTTACAGACTTTAAGTGACGCGAGCAAATTCGTTGTTTCTCAATTTGGTGAAATTTTAAATTGACTCTGATTGTGTCCACTTACCGTAGTCCCAGCGCAGCTTGAAGCCAATGCCGCTGCTGCCGGGCTGGCTGCGGAACTTGAGCCACAACTTGCTCTGGGTTGTTGGCGGTGCTGCGGGCAGTTCCTTGCCGCAGTACAAGCCCAGCAATGTGCCCATCAGGCCGGCACGCACCTCTAGAAAGTCCCCATTGCAGTGGTCCGTGGTGGCTATGTCCATTGCCTCGAAGGTCAGCTTGATGGCATTGCCTGCACGCGGCTCCAACTGCCACACGCACTCCACGTCCGCCGGATAGCTGTCCGGATAGCCGGGCGAGGCGAGTGTGCCGCGCGAGGAGGTGATGTTGCCACCGCAGGTGTTCTCAATGGTGGTATACTGCGCCATCAGGGAAATGCCATCGGAACTGATACGCACATTGTTGGTGGGCACCATCAGGCTGGCTGGATGCTCCTGGCATAGATTGAAATACTCAACATCGTCCTCGTCATTCGAGATACGCAGACCTGAAGAGCAGTTGCCTCCGCCGCAGCCCTGGCATTCCAACCTCTGTATGTTTAGGCTGATCTTACTGCCCGCCGGTCCAGTGATCGACCACAGACAGCTCTCATCTAGTCGTGCGCGTAGATAGCCCTCGCTGTCCGATCGCAGACCGCCGCAGATCTGCGCATAGCGTAGCTGAAATCTGGCCCACGACCCGGCCGGCACTTTGAAGTGTATACGCAGTGTGCTCTGGACGATCGTCCATTCCGGTAGTCTATCGCCACAGGCACGTTCAACGAACGGCTCGCCATTGATGGACTTGGTGCCGGACATCTCCAGCATGGCGACGCTGCAGTTGGTCGAGTCGGTCATGTTGAACGTCATGAAGCTTAAGAAGTAGGCGTCTTGTGGCTGAAAGTGGAGTATCGGTAAGAACAATATACCGACTCGAAGATACCCTGTACCAAATTCGCTCTCATATAACCGGGAGCACATATCGATATTTTGGATATATAAAAACCGCGAAAATTGGTAAAAATTAAAAAAAAAAAACAAAAACAAGTAAAAACATTGGTGTCGGGTGTAACCGACAGCGCAATACTCGTTCACAGTGTAATAATACATACAGCCAGACATTATTTGTGCAATGCAAAATTAATCTCTAATTAATTATGACAAATACAATCCATTAAAAAGATAAATTCGCAATTCTAAATTTTGAAAATAACATTTTTTTCGGATATCAGGGGAGGGCAACCTTTTTTCCTACAAACATTTTATTTAAAAAAATGCAAATATTTTAAATTTAAAACTAATCTAGATGGCAAAACATGATCAAAATGCCATCAAATATAAAAATCGGTTCAGTTTTGACAAAGTTATGGACGTTTGAAGTATGGGAGCTATGGATCCGAGAGCTTTACTTCTTAAAATATGTTGGGTCGTGGCCGAAAAATTTTTTCTGTAACATCTGCGGGAGCTTCCCAGTAATATATATCCCAAATTTGGTGACTGTAGCTTAAAAACTGTGGGAGATATAGGCATATCCGATTTTTTAGGGCGGGGGCGTTACAGTGGGCGTGGCCGGGATACCAAGATGGCAATCTTTTTGGGAGGTCGTCAGCTATCTACATACCAAGTTCGGTGACTCTAGCTTTAAAATTGTGGACTCTATCGATATGCGATTTTAGGCGTCTTCGGTTTGCCACGCCCCCAGTGGGCGCAGCCCAAAATCCTTAACACTTTATCTGACGCAGGTACACACGAGTATATATCCAAAGTTTCAAGTCTCTAGCTTCAATAGCGGCGAAACAAATTGCGTTCATACGGACAGACGGACGGACGGACGGACGGACAGCAAGACAGACATTGCACAAAACCAATTTACTCTTTCACTTCGTGAACGAGTATAATTAAAAGTTTTTAGTAAGCTTATAGATAATGAATAATAATAATGATAATTACCACTTACCCAATGAATTAAAATTGTATTTAGCGTTTTTGTTTTATATGCAATATTCAGAGACTTCTTCTACTGACTTCTTTTTCTCGTCAAAATAAATAGTTCTGAAAAATATTGTAGTCAGCAAGAGAAAAACTTAATTAGAAATTTAATTTTTAACATTAAAAGCATATATGAAAGATATATTTGTTTGTTGGTTATTATGCAATTATTTCCTTCTTAACTTTTCTCAAATAAGAACTTTTTAGATAAAATCGATTTTCAATAGTGGCCGAACTTAACATATCAGTGCAAATCTCACAGATAAAGAACATTTCCATTAATTCTCAAGCTTTATGCAAAATTTGTTGCGATAATCGTTGAAGAGGAATTTTTATAAATTACCCTTTTTATTTTATACATTTTCAACTAAGTTATTTATTTATTTTTTTCTATTAAAAAACAGGGAAAATGACAATGCTTTTTTCTTGAATAGATATTTTTATGGAAGCTAGATACTTTCATAATTTATCGTTGTTTGTTTTTAAGATTTCAGTCTGTGGGCTCTCGACAAAGTGATTTAAAACCGTAAAGTATTTGCGATTTACGATATTCGGAACTGGCAGCCAAATCGAAGTCGAAAAAGTTGGTTTTTTTTGTTCGCCTTCACATCCGTTGCGAAAGATCTAAAGATCCAGGGGCAGGCGCACAATTGCACTTTAATGATTTCGTCTTCAACTATCAATATCCGTTTCCGTTTCAAGTTCATTGCATTGGCATTCGCATTTTCCACTTGCATTTCGCATTTGGATTCGCAATCGCAATGGAACTGGACGAACCATTTTCAGCCGTTTGCCACATCTTTTGAGTCATCCTTGCGCCACTTTGCCCAGGCGGCGGCAAATGCTTTCAACAGCAATTATTTGTGCTGACTGCTAAACTCGAAGACCCAGGGCCGATCCGAGTTCTACTGCACAAATTGCGTTTCAAGTTGAATCACAGCACTTAGCCGCTGCTCGGAGTGGCGCCTTAAAGTGCAGCCAGGCAGGCAAACTGTAAACTGTCAACAGGACAGGATATTGTGTTCACATGGCCACAGCGCAAAGTGTGTCAATTCAGAGCATTTTCAATATGAGTTTCATGGATTTCACGAGAAATTCGCATTAACGATTGCCATAGCTAAATAAACTTTTTTTTTTTGTAGGAACGTGCGGGAATGTTACGTCGCTTTTCCTATTTTCATCTAGAAAAGTTTTTGTCCAATGGTTTTTGTTTATTTTTTCCCAATAATTCTCATCGGCGTTCAAAATTCAAGTACAAGCGAAAATCGAATTAAATAAACAAATGCTCAACGTGAGTGAAATACCAGGGACAACAATAGCTTAAAAAGAGCACCGCTCACATACACATAAATATGCACACAAACAGACATATACACGTACAAAAAAAAAGAAACTAGAAAATCAAGCCGAGCAAAAATGTTTTAATATATTTCGTGTTTTAAAACATTTAAAATAAAACCAAGTAAAAATTTCGGAATATATTTCGTATTTTAAGTTCCTTTTATATTCACAAAATTCTTGAATGACTTAAATTAAGAATCGCTAAATATAGAACAATTTAAAACTCTTGAATTCCTGCTAATTTCAAGTATATAAATTCAGCTGGGTTTTTTAAATGCATAATTAAAAAAAATATACTTAAAATTGAAAGAATGAAAGAAAATGAATTTTATTCCGATTCTACTAAAATTTAAAGAAGCCGTTTTCTTTGAGTGTATATACATATATATATTCGTATTCACTTAGCAATACAAAAATACAGGCACACGAGATGGGCGCCTTGATTGTACGTGTTTTGTGCGCTTGGAACATATACTCACGCACAC